>PDHP01000164.1:0-82846 GCA_003339455.1 Ophiocordyceps camponoti-leonardi (nom. inval.) | reverse complement strand
GGGGGGGGGGGGGGGGGGGGGGGGGGGGGGGGGGGGGGGGGGGGGGGGGGGGGGGGGGGGGGGGGCGCTGATGCGTGAAAGAGAGACGAGGCGACTCACCTATAGGGAAGAGAATGGAGCCAATGTTGAAGATGACGTCCGTCTTGGCGTCTTCGGCCCTGTGGAAGGCGTGAGATTTGGAAGCAAAAGAAAGGGGGGAGAGGGGAGGGGGAGAGATTGTGACGACGACTTACAAGGCTCGCACGCCCGAGTTTTTGATCAGCCGGCACCAAAGCCAGCAGGCCCCCTTGATGACGACAGTGCTGACCATGATGATGATGGCAGGGGCGCCGAGTTCGAGAATCTCGTGATCCGGACCCAGAAGCCGCTGTATACACTGCAGAGCGACCTGGACGAAACTCGTCACCATGGTGACGGAGAAGACGAGGACGCCGAGGGGTTCCAAGCTACAAGATAATTTGGACGAGTGAGCTACAGTCCAGAAGGTAGGTGGTGGTGGTGGTGGTGACAGAGACGAGAAAGCGAAGGGGGGAGACGGTCGACTCACCGGCGGCGGCCGACCGGGTAGTGATATTGGTCCTTCTGGCCCGAGGAGATGAGGCGCGTGGTTGTCCACACGATGGCGGTGCTGAGGAAGTCGAGGGTGGCGTCGACGAGACTGGCCAGGACGGACATGGAGGGGACGGAGATGATGACGATGATCTTGCCGATCAGGAGGACGAGGTTGGCGATCAGGTTGATCCAGATGGCGACGGTGACGATGGGATCATCGCTGTCGATGTCGCCGTCCTCGAGCCACGGCAGGATAGGCTTGGGACCGTCATCGCCGTTTTGCGGGGTGCGGGGAGCGGGAGGTTGGCGATTATTGTTCCGGGGTCTGTTGCTGCGGTCGTCGTCGTCTTCGTCTTGGTCGTCGTCTTCGTCCACACCGTCATCGTCATGCTGCAGCAGCGGCATGCTCTCAGACGAGCGGAAGATGTCCTTTGGCGTCCGCTTCTGCGGCAACGTCGGCAGGGAGGAGACGGTGCCTGAGGGTGGAGTGACCGAGCCATACGAAGGTTGGATGTCGACCGAGTTGGCGAGGGACGAGGCCAAGGCGGGCTCCTCGCTGATGGTGGCGGGGACGTCGATGGGTCGGAAGGCTGAAGCCTCGAGCTCGGCTGAGTATTCGTTGAGTAAGTCATGAGGGATGGAGGAGTCGAGGAGGCAGTCGATGTACATGTACTGCTGTATGAGGTCGTTTGTACGGCGGTAGTAGTGACGTCTTGAGGAGAGGATGGGAGGGGAGAGGAGAGGAGAGGAGAGCGTCAGTGGCTCTCTTGTTTCTTTGTTCCCGATTGGCTGATCGGACAAGGACAAGCAAGTACGGTACTCACAGCGGCTGGTTCATCAGCTTCAGCTCGTCGTCTGTTTTCCAGTACCTGTCCCAGCGATACCTCGGGTTACTCTTCCCAATGAGGTTCATGCTGCGGACCTGCGGCCCCTTGAGGATCTGGCTAAGACGCGTGCCATCACGCAACAGCCTCTCGATGTCGTCCTCCTCATGGCGCAGACCGCCAGCCTCCTCGTCGTCTGCGAAATGATGTCTGTGTGCCGAAGGCGGAGGCCACGAACCGGCCAGGCTCTGATGCGAAGACCGATTACGGATCAGCGAGGCGAGCGCTCCGGTGCGTGTCGTCAGGGGATAATGCAGGTAGCCGTCGTCGAGGGAGAGCAATGATGGTCTGCGTATCGGACGCGGTTTCGAGGCGGGAGATGAAGCTGCCATAATAATCTTCTTGTTTATTGGTTTTTTTTTTTCTTTCCCCTTTTAATTTTATGTTAAAAAAAAAAGAGAATATTCTCCGAAGAAGGCGGCGGCTTTCGATCAATGGATTGGTCACTGGCAGCCGTCCATTCGGTTGAATGGCACCTGCAGAGGCGTCTCTGTCCCTCCTCTCTGTGTCCTCTCTCTATAACATCCGCTCCTTGGTACGGATATTGCTTGGTCTTTTCTTCTTCTGGTGAGTCGGCGCCGGCTTTGGCCTATCGGTGGAGCTTTGGGGGAAAGGGAGGTTTCACTGGGAGGAGTAAAAAAGAGGCCTGTGCATTTCGTTTTTCCGACCCGTTTCGAAATCGATAAGCTAAAAGAAAAGAGAGAGAGGAACAAAAAAGGAAACACGCACGATAGCTCCGACTCCGAGGCAGCCGGTTGAAAGGTCTGTGTATCCGTACATACAACTACATCTGTATGTATGTACATGATCCTTTTCCAACTCTGTCTTTAACTCACATTGTTCTTATAATCTATAGATATCTCATACATACATACTGAATATCCTTGGGATCGGTGAATGAAGTCAAATACATAATGGGTCATGGACACCTGAGCATACCTAGGTAACCTTATTCCCATCTCCGTGATAGTCGGATGGCACCGGGTCCGGGGGGGTCGCCGTTTTGTGGCCCCGTTCATATGTGTGTACATATGTATCCGTACATATTGTATATTCTCTCTCCTCCTCCCGGGAAGATGGGTCAAGGACGATCGATTAGAAAAGAAAAGAAGAGAACCAGATAGGGCTCCTTCGGCCGTGTGTTGTGTCGTGCAGCTGCAGAGGAAATTGGATATGTACATATGTACATACGGATAGGTAGGGCCTGGAAAAGTTGCCGTGCTGCTTCTCACCTACACACATATCCGTACGGATATATACACACACGTTTATATGATGCATGTGGTTTCACCGTTTCGGACCTATCCCTACTATCACGAAATGGAGTATCCGTACAACTGCATATGTGTAGGTAGGTATCTCCGTACATCAAACAATGTGCCTGCCTGCCTGCCTGCTGCATCCGACGCAGTATGTACTTACAACTGCGAACTAATACCGCGACAGCATCTGCGGCAATTTCTCTCTTACGGATAGGGGTCTGCTATCCCGTCCGCTCTCAGAAAAGCGACACAAACAAGCCGAAGCTGAGTCATGGTCGTATGTATGTAGTGATTAGCGGTCGATCCCTCTCTTCTTCTTCTTCTTGAGCCCTTCTTCTTCCTCCTAGTCCCTCCCTGCTGGGTGTTTATACTGTTCCTACAAGGCTAGGACGCATGTACACACACACACACACACACCACACACACTTACACACATCTTTGCTCAGCTTCCCGCCCTCGCAGCCGTCCGCCCGAGGCCGGGAGCACTGTCTCGTACGGACAGACATACAGATATACATAGGTATGTACTTATGTACAGACAGACAGACAGACAAACAGACCTACTATCTAGAGCCTGGTAAGTAGTAGGTAGGTAGGTAGCAAGTACGGATACTATACGGATACATACCCCTTATTCTTAAAGAACTTGGGCAGCCTCAGCGTCGTTTCGTCTTCTTGTCACGCCCACGCCCACGCCCACGCCCACGCCCCCTCCCTCCTCCTCCTCCTCCCCCCCCCCTCTCTCCCCGCGGCGAGACGGTCCAGTCAAAGGCCCGGTCCGCCGCCTTTGCAGGCTGACGTCTTTTTCCCGTATATGCATTGGCTCGCTGGGCGGGCCCCGGGTGCATGGGACCGACCAGCTTCTCTCTCTCTCTCTCTCTCTATGTGTGTGTGTGTGTGTGTGTGTGTGCGTGTGCGCCTCACACCTCTCTTTTGCTCTTTTTTATATATACATATGTACGAAGTATGTATATCTATTGTTCATTATTTTCTCATTTCTTCTACTCTCACCTTGCCGACCAGCTGGATGAATTGTATCCGTACATATGTATGCATGTGTCTACATCTGTCTACCACACTTTGCAGCGAGGAGTGGCCAGCCTCGTTCTTCATCTGCCCCTTCTGGGCCGAGGCGCAGCCGTCTCTGCAAGTCGGCAGGCAATCCCAAGGCCTTTCTGACGAACGAGGGTGCCGTTGCATGATGTGAAAGAAAAGCTTGTTGACGCTGATCAGCTCTTGCTCGCCCCCCCCCCTCCCCCTTTTCCCTCATCGAGAGAGAGGCCAATACCTAGCAGGTAGGTAGGTAGGTAGTGTCAGAGGTCTTAGACAAGTGGATCCGGAGGCGTATGCTTTGCGTGCCTCCGGGGGTGTCGCCAAGGGCTACGGATTCCTGATCTGTAGGAATCTGCCGTTAGGACCCGGAACGGATCAGACTATTACCCAGGTTAACAGTATAGCCGGAATATAGCCTTTATAAGGGTATTACGGCCAAAAGGTAGGCTTCTTCTTATACTAAATACGTTTATAAAGATAGTTATATTTCCCTCCGTTTTAATAGGGGTAAGTAAATTAAATTTATATATTATATACTATACTTTATATAATAGTTATAAGCCTAGTTAAAGCTTTAATTTAACCGATTATAAGGCTATTTTATACTATTCGAATTACTTTAATCGGGAAAATTACCTACCCTTCTAATAAGGGTATTATAACGTATAATAAACGACTTTTTTATTATAATTATAGTATTTTAATATTCTCTTATCCTTTTCTTTACTTCTTTTACCTTTTTCGACCTTTTTCGAATTCTCTTTTTAATCTCTTTTTATCCTTATTATCCTTCTTCCTCTTTTTTACCCTTATCGTCTATTAAAGCCCTTATTATATCGTTAAATAAAGGATTTAATACTCGGCCTACTACTACTTTATCTTCCTTTAAGAATTAAACCCGATAATTTAATTAGGTTAAGGATAAGGTAATTAAGGCTAAAGTATAGGAGTATATAAACCCCTTAACCTTAAAAGAGCTAATAAAGCCTAAAAGACCTACTTATCCTATTCGACTAGTAATAATATAATCGAGGATTATAAGGAGTAAGACTCCTAAGATAATAATAACGGTAGCTATAGTAATAATAGTATATAATAATTAATTAGATTAATATAAATACTTTACTTTACTAAAGTATAATAAGGATTAGGCCCTCTAGAAAACCCTTAATAAGTCCTTTATAGTTATAAATAACTATATTAAGAATAGCCTTTTAAATAACTATTAGGACCTTATCGAAAGGGCTATAAATCCGAGGGATAAGCTTAAGGCTTTAAGGCTATAGGTCTAGCTAGGTATTATTAAAAAGAAGAATACTATTAACGAATAATTAAGAAAGCTTCTTAAGACTAACCCTTTAAGGGTTAATATAGGTAACTAGGTTAATAACCTCCTTTTGGTATAGAAGATTTATAATAAGTTAGAGTATAATCGTTTATCGGATTTAGAATATATTATTACTTTCCTTAGGTATATTAAGGAGTAGTATAATAGCTTTTATTAAATATAAGCCTACGAAGTTAATAAGGCTATTAAGACTAGAGAAAAAGGCCCCCTTTTTATAAATATAGTATATAACTTTAGAATTAAATATATCCTAGGGGTAGCTACTAAATAGTAGAAGAAGAAGCTTAACGGATTAGCCTTTCTAAACCTCCCTCCTACTTTTTAAGGAAGGGATAAGGATAGTAGATTAAATAATTAATCGGGTTAATTAGGAGGCTCTTTAAGAAGACTAGATCTAGGGCTAAAGAACGTTTAAGAATATAAATAGTATAGCCGAAAGCACCTTATAGAGCTTAAGAAAAAGGATACGTACTAAAGGCGCTACTTCTATATACTATCCGAAATAATCCCTTGGGCTTTTAAAAATAAGATTACCCTTAACGAAGACCTCCTTAAGAAGGTTATAGAAAAGATAGCTAAGGATCCCTATATAAAGGGATAGGTTATTAAATTTAGGGAGAATAACCTAAGGAAAGATTAGTAATAATAGTATTAACCTTCCCCTAAATAATTAGGCGTTTTTATAGCTATAGACCTATTAGATTAAATAAAAGATTAAGTCCTTCTCGATAGTAGGGCTTTAAAATATATTTTTAATAACCTAGCTTAGTTTAATTCTTTAGATCTTACGGCTATAATCTCCCTTAAGGTAGCTATAGGAATTATTAACTTATTAGGGGTAGGTACTATTAAGCTTATTATAGAAATAGGCTATACTATATATTTCTATAATATTACCTATTTTCCTAACTTTAAAACGAATATTATATTAATAAAAGCCTTTATAAAAAGAGGCTATATTTATAATAACCTTATAAAGCGCCTTTAGAATCCCTATAATAATATTACCTTATATTATACGTAAAAGAGGATACGTTAAAATTAGATAAGGGTTACTAAGCCTATCCCTTTTATAAACGCTAATTCTCGAGTCCTAAAGGCTACTACTATAACCGATAATACTTTATAGTACGCCCGGATAGGCTACCTAGACCCTAAGGCTTAAAGCCTTCTCTCTACTATAATAGGAGTTAAGATCCGACTTATTACTATTACCGACTATAAGATCTACGCTATAATAAAGTTACGTAAAGACCGATTACGGATTCCTCGGGACCCTACCTAGCCTTAGCGCCCCTAGGTAATTATCTTCTTCGACCTCTTTTCTTTCGGGGCTACTTTTAATAGCTCCCTATATCTTACCTTTTTTACCGATTAATTTATAGGTAAACGACGAGGGTATAATATCCCTTAAAAAACCGACCTTCTTATTATCTAGGTTAAATTCGTCTCCTTTATTAAATAGTATTATAACTTAAATATTATCTCGATCCTAACGGATTATAAGAAGGCTCTTTTTACGGAGGCCTTTAAGGACGATTTAGCCTTTAAAGGCGTTAAGATTCTTTTTTCCTCTCCCGTATACCCTTACTAAAACGGTTATATAAAGAAATCTAGGGGTATTATTACCTATACGGCTACTAGGCTTATTGCTTAATTAGGGTTCCCGATAATAATATAGCCTACGGCCGTTTATTATACTATTTATCTTTTTAATAGGCTACCGGAGGTAAGGGAAGGAAAAAGATATTAGCCTATTAAAAGAAGGCTCCTAGTATACTTGGGGCTGGATTGAGATAATGTAAGAGTGATAATTCTCCTCCGTACTCTGTGTGCGGAGAGCGTGCCCTAATAGGCGGCTATGAGCCCTATAACTAAGGGTAACTATATTATATAATCCTTCCCTTCCCGATGCCTCTATACGCTTATGCGTATATTCTCCTACGGCCTCCGTATATTCTGACGAATGTGTATTATAGTGCCGCGCCTCGAAGATTATTGCCCGTAGTAATCCTATATATATTATCCTATTAATCTATTCCCGATATATAAGGAAAACGAACGAGAAGGAAAAGTAAGAAAAAGGAAGAATACGAGGGAAAGGACCGATTATCTTGCTCGCTAATTACGGCGGGATTAGCGTATAGTAGGGGCTTACCGCGCCTTAAAGGCGTTAATTACTCCTTATAAAATAGCGATAGTATTAACCTACTAATTATCGTTAGCTCCCTAACCTTTCTAGCGGACTAGATACTACCGGCGAGGCTTACCCCGTCCGAAGCGTTAGTCTTTAACGCGTATAATATAGTTAATCTCGTAGTATATATCTCTCTCGTTAACGGCCTCCGGTAGATCCTATACGGCCTTTACGGCCCCAGGCTCCTCGTCTTTAAAGTAGCCCTCGTAAGCGGGTCGAAGGTATTCGATAGATATTACCGGGTAGATATAGGCGTATATAGGTAGATCGAGCTCCGTAGTTAAGGGGTTAATTATCCGCTTAATAATATATAGACCCTTATACTACCGCGATTATTTTTTAGAGGGTTATTTAGGCGTATAATATCCTTTATAAAGCCTAAGGTAGACCTTCTACCTAGGCTCTAGAAGAATTAGCTAGTATTTTGCGTTATACTATCGTTTAGCCCTTATCGTAGCTAGGTCTATTACGAAGTTCGCTTAGCGGCGAATAGCCTCCTATAGGTACGGGATATTATTTACCGAGGTATTATCGGCGGACTCCGTAGGCGCGCGTAGCGGATACCCGAATAAATAGGCGTAAGCCGTTATCTTAGTCCCTGAATTATACGCGGAATTTAGGTTCTATTATAAGGCGGGTACTAGTAACTTCTAATCGATTATCGGCTTTTTAATATACGATAAGCGGAGGGTAGTCTTAATAGTCTAATTATAGCGCTCGGATAGGCCGTTAGCCTATGGATAATACGCCGTAGTTATAGCGATTTTAGTTCCGAATACCGACTAGAGCTTACGCTATATATCCGAATTAAATTTATAATCGCGATTACTAATAATAACTAATAGTATACCCTAGTCGTAAAGAAGAAGCTGCCTATCTAGCGTTTATCCCTAATCTATAGCGTTATACGTCGAATAGCCGGGAATTAGTAATATTCTCTTACTAGAGAGGTATATAACCGTTAAAAGGAAGTTAAATATATCGAAGCCTTTTATAGCCTAGGGAGAATCTATAGAATCCGTCGGAGGAAGGTTAGTAATAAAGTCTATTATAATACTTTTTATAGGGATTCTAGGGGCTCTGATTAGCGTATAGATCCCGGCGGTAGGCTATTAGTCTATTTGCCTAAGGTAGTAGGCTTTATAGGTAGCGATATGTTTTTTTACGCGCTTCGTTATATCCCGGATCGTATACGCCTTAAGGTCTCGGAGTGTATAGACCTCTCCGAAGTAATTCCGCTAGTTATACGCCGCCGTAATAATCTTATCGGCCTCGTAGTACGGTATATATAGACGCTCGTATCCTATCGAAGTCCGATAATATAGTAGACTATCCCGTAAGAAAAAGGGGATACCCTACCTCTTAGCCTTCGCGATTTAGGAGGCCTAAGAAGAAGTAGCGGTATCCTTATAGCTTTTAAGTATATCGATAATCTTAGAGAAATATATATCCGAACGATAGCCTATAGAGAATGCTTTTTTAACGGCGGGATCTATAATCGCCTTAGAAACGACGAAGGCGTAGTCGAGTATTTAGAAGTCGGGGTTTTTATATTCGAGAAGACTATTAGTTTCGGGCGTAATTAGTCGACTTAGGGTATTAGGGATAAAGTTCTTTTCCCCGGGTAGGTAGTAGATCTATAGATTATACTACGAGAGATAGATACTAGTAATAACGAGACGGCGGTTAGCGCGGTCAGTACTAGTAGTACTAAGGGTATACTTCTCGTAGATTTACTTCGTAGCGGAATAATCTATTAGGATAATTAAAGGGAGCGTATTCGACTATACTATAACCCGTATCTTTTTAACTACCTAAACGAGGTAGCCGACCTTAAGTTCGGAGGGTTTATAGGACTATTTAGTAAAGGTTAATTTATAGGAAAGAAAGTAAATAGGCTTTATAGATTTAACCGGAATAGGATTACCTAGCTACTATTTATTATCGCGAAGATAGTAGAATATAGCCGTAAAGCCTTATTATAAAGAGCTATCGAGTTAATAGAATAAACGATAATCTAGGTCTATATAGCGAAGTATACGGCAGGAGGCGATATCCGCTTAAATAGCGCGGAAGGCGTTAAGTTCCTACGGAGTCGGCTTAAACGAGGCGGAATACGCGAAGGCTTTCCATTTCTATAGCTCTCCCGTAATTACCCTATTAATATTACGTCCGTAGCGTAGAAGAGCGATTTTCCGGGCCTATAGGGGCGTGATAATCTAACTATAGTATGGAATTATAGATCTTAAAAAGCTAATTATACTAATATAGCTTTTAAGATCTTATAGAGTTATAGGGAACTAAAACGAGGTAAATACTATAATTCTCTTAGCTAAAGAGCTTATACTAAGTCTATCGATACGATAACCGAGTAATTATATAAAAGGGTAGCCGATCTACGATTTTTTCGGATTTATCGTAATATTAAGACTATCGAAGAGGCCGAAGGCGGTGGTTAAGTACTTCCGATAATCTTCTATAATCCGCGAGAATATTATAATATTATCGATAAAGGTACGATAAAACGAGCGGTAATAGCGTAACTTATAGTCTATATATCTCTGAGTAAACGCCGGGCTATTATAGAAGCCTATAGGCGCTATAGTAAACTTTTCGAGGCTATAATAACTCGTAATCGTAAAGCGTTCCTAATATTTTTTACGGATTCTAAACTAATAAAAGAACTACGAGGCGTTAATAATAGTAATAAAACGATTACCTTGGATAACGTATATAATATCCTCTTATAATAGTAGCGGATAAGAGTCGGGAATTATAATCTTATTAATACTACGTAGGTCTACGATAATACGGCCTTTTAGCTACTCGTCGACTATTCTCTAGATAACGAAGACCGGGGAAGTAAAGGGGGTTAGCCTTTTAACCTACTCTAGTCGGCCCTAATAGTATAAATAATCGTATATTTTATCGATTAGGTTACGATCTTTAATACCCTATAGGTAGGGCTATTATATAACCTTCTGCCTATACTAATCCGGAGCGAGTAGTACCGAGAGCTTTTCTCCGGGTTTAAGGTACGCGTTGCCTATATCCTCTTAAAGACGATAATAGCGCTCGATAATACGTAGAAAACCCTGCGTAACTAAGGGGTCTCTATTATATATATAGCTCCCGAGACTACTAAGAACCTCCGGTAGGTCCGTAGGCCTTTATATAAGCGGGAGGCTATACGCGAGCTCTTTAGTCGGGACCTCCTCGATTAGCGCGAATTCCGTAGGGGCGATTATAGGCTCCTAACCCTGCGTATAGGCGAAGACAGCGTTAGAGAGCGGCGTTAACGAGGGGTTAGAGGATAGCGTTAGAGGAGTCTTAGCGATAAAGGATTCGGTAGGCCTACTACTAGCGATACCTTCGTTCTAAACGCTAAGAAGCGTTAGGTCGATATCGACTCCTAACGCGATACTATTCTCCGTCGAGAGCGCGGGGCCCGATTATATATTATAGAGAAGGGTAAGTCCTACCGGAATAGACTCGATAGTAAGGAAGCCCGAGTCCCTCTACTCCTCTAGGTATTCTAGCTTAATCTTCCGATCGAGAATAAGCGGCTTATCCGACTAATTATAAGCAGTAATTACCTACGGAGTCTTCGAATCGACGATAGCGTATAGAATACTAGGTAGAATACTATAGAAAGAGAAAGACCTTCTAGACGGAACTTCTTTCTATTTAGTAGGGATTATAACCGTACTACCTACCGGGATTATTACCTTCCCTCGATATTAGACCTTCCTTATAATATCGACCCGAGGCTTATCTATAGAGAATAGAATCTTAAAGTCGGCTAGGGTATTAAGACGAATCGTTATAATCCTATAGTCGATATTTCCTTAATAAGGCTAGAGGAAGGCGTTACCTAGTAAAGCTCTAGCGCTTAGGTTATTAATAACCTATCCTAAGGCGGTAAACCTAGAGAATCCTATAGGCGATCCGTCCGATTTAAACCCGCGGGATAGGAAGGAGAAGGTAGCCTAAGTCGTATAGATAAGAGGCTCTCCTAAGATCCTTCTAATCGGTATAGGCTTTTTTTCCTCGACCTTATACTTAAAGTTCTAAATAAATTTATAGTCGATAAGCGGATTCCTATAGCCTATATTAGGATAAACTTCGAAGCTAGGTCTATTAGGCGTAGCCTATGCCTTAATACGGAGGTACGAGTAGGAATTAATTCCTTACGTATTAGTCCTAGCCTCTATTAGCTTAGGGATATAAATTACTTTAGAGTCGGCGGTCTCCGGAGCTTTTGCCTTACCCTGCCTTCGATAAATAAGCTAGCCTACCTTAGTCGAGTTCTATAAGTGCTTATATAGGCCGTTTCCCGAAGGAAACTCGCGATAATAGTAGGAGTACTCGTAGGCCTTAGGGCCTTACTTGGTTTCTTAGCGGATTCTCTTCGGGCTAACGTAATCCTTTATAGTAATATGCTTATTTAGGGCGGTAGTAATAGGAAATCGTTGGCTATATTTGCCGTATTAGTAGGCTCCTTAAGGGTTACCTTCTTAGGCCTTAACGAGGAAGGCGTATTCTACGTTTTCTTCGGGGGTATCCTCCTTGGATAAAGTAGACGAAGTAGATAATAACTCGTCTTCCCCTTTACTAGTACTAGGTTCGTTAACTTAGTATTTATCCTCGAAATATACCTTTTTCTTTTTTTTCTCTTCGATACGGTTAACGCGGCTATAGCGATAGGAATCGTTACTATAGCGCCGGGAATCGTCGTAGTTGCGTGCGTTTTGGTTCCTATAGTTACGATGCCCTCCTCGATCGCCGTTATAATAATATCCTTGGTTATTATTACGGCGATATCCTCGGTCGTAATTATATTTTTCTTCGTACTTCTCCCCCCCCGAAAAGGGTTATTAGTCCCTACGATTACCGCCGGATTTATAGTCTTCCCGTAGGGATTTAGCGGTAAGTATCTTATCGAACTTAAAATACTACTCGAGGTACTTATTAATATGCTTTTTACGGGACTCGATATCTCGGATTTAGTAAATTAGGACTATATAATTCTTCGGAGGCTCGAGTTCTTTCGTAATCTCGATAACGATAAGAGGGAAAATAATCTCGAGAATCGCCTTATCGGTCGTAATATAGAGCTACCGGGCGAGAGAAACCTTATACTATAGCTAGTAAGTTAAAGATATCGTTTTATTAACCTATATATCGATAGTATATTTAGCGCTATAAAGTTCTCGCTAAACTTATATAATTAGGCGGCGGAATCGCTTTTAAAGACGCTTCGTAAAGTAGTTAAGGGTACTAGAAGTAAGCTTTTAGCGCTATTCGAAGTTTAACTCGGCTATATACTATATAAGTACAGCGCCCGTAAGAAATAAAAGGTAAAACGGGTAAAGAGCGTAGGCGTTATTAGATTTATAAACGCGAAGGTATTCGTAGAAGAGATTAATATTAGTAAAGGCGACCTTTTTATCCTTACTAGTAATAATGCCTATTCTATTAGGGTTTAGGTAGTCCGGATAGAAGGTGCTAATATTGTTTTTTTTTAGCCTTTTACTAATAGCTTTTTCGGAGGCCTTATCGATAGTTGGATCTACCGAAAAATCTCGTCGATAACGTCCATACTCCGTAAAATCTAACTTAGATTCGGAGTCGGAGCTATCGAGAGGTACGGATTATTATTAGCGTTTACCCTATAGTATCCGTCGGGAGACGGTAGCTTCCGTAGTAAAATGAGCGGGTCCTTTATCGATAGTAATATATTTTTCGATAGAGGGCTAGACCGAAGCTTATTACGAGAGTGTCCGTAAGGGCTCGTAATTAGTAGGATATAATTCCTCTAACTCTCCTTCGTCGATAGGTATAAAGAGGTCGTATAAGAAGACCTTAGGCTCGAGAATATTATCTATATAATACCTTTTAAGACGGGCTTAAATAGTCCCTATTATATCGAGGTACTCGTCCCTCGTACTTTTATACTAGAGTATTTTATAATATATTCCGGGATAAGCGCGCTTAAGACGATAAATAGCTATATAATAGGTATTTATACGATCTAGATCGTAGTTCGTAAATAAGTCTAGAGTAGTTATAGTAAGTTATTTAGTAAGAAACTTATAGAAGTATAAGGCCTATATAATTATAAGTCGGAACTTGCTATCCGTCTAAATACCCTAATATAACTCCTCCGTATACTCGACCGGGTCGTCCGAGTTAACGAATATAAACCTTCGATACCCCTTGTTTCCTATAGGCTCCGGGGATATCTCCCTAATAGTAGCGCCCTCGTCTTCCGGGTTAGAGTCTACCTTATCTATAGTACGAGAGCTAGGCTCCCCTATACTAGTACTAGGCTCGCTTATACGAGAGCTTGTCCGAGAGCTAGGCTCCCCCTCTTTCCGTATAGGTTCCTTCCCCTTTCTTATAGGGGCGGAGGCGTCCTTGGCTATAACGTATTTTATTTTAGCGAGGCTTATTATCTTACCGAGTCTCTTTGATTAGTCTATTATACTTATAGAACCTAAGATATTATCTGGGTTCTCCGTAAATTGGATAAGCGGGGAACGTAATAAGTAGTCCATAGTATCGTAAAAGTACTATGGGTCTTAAGAGGATACGATACTACCGCTATAGAGGGTCGTATAATTTGTAATTTATAAGGACTAGCTTATAGGCCTATCCGATTATAAGGATTAGCGTAAGGCCTATTTAATTATAAGGATTAGCGAGAAGCCTATCTAATTATCCAATTAAAATAATCGTAAAGTTATCGCTATAAGCGAAGTAGAATTACTATTATATAGTGTACTTAGGGCTGGATTAAGATAATATAAGAGTAATAATTCTCCTCCGTACTTTGTATGCGGAGAGCGTGCCCTAATAGGCGGCTGTGAGCCCTATGACTAAGGGTAATTATATTATATAATCCTTCCCTTCCCGATGCCTCTGTGCGCTTGTGCGTATATTCTCCTACGGCCTCCGCATATTCTAACGAATGTGTATTAGCTCCGCTAGCTAAAAAATAATAATAAGGATTAGTCGGCTTTTCCTAAGGATAGGCTATAATAAGACCTATAGTATATTAGAGCGTATAGTTATAAAGCCTACCCTATAATAAGGAAGGCTATAAAGGGCTTATAAGGTAAGCTTAATCTAAAGGTATATATCGGATACCTTATAAGTATCGGGTTATCGACTTAGTATATAATCTAGGTCCTTTCTTTAGCCTAAAACGCCCTAATTAATACCTCTTTTATTCTCTTCGATAAAAAACTCTTTTATAGTACCGATTATAAGGAGCCTAAAGTACCTTTAGAGTATCTCTCCGAATAGGTAAGCCTTATCGAGAAGGCAGAAGAGGAAGAAGACGAGATACCTTAGGTAGACCCTATAGCTAATAGTAAGGTACGTAACTTATCGTAGAACGGCTCTTAAACGCAAAAGACCTTAGAAAATAACGAATCCAGGCCTTCTAAGCCTTTAGAAAATCAATTACGTAAGCCCGAAGAAGACTCGGCTAGGCCCGACTTATATAATAAGCCTAGGTCCCCTTTTTAGCCTTTAACCCTAGATTTACTCGAGGGTATTAGAGATACCGTATTTTTTCTTATTAATAACCTAACGATTACCCTATATAGGGATTATCTTCCGGAGCCTCCCCTTATATATCGCGAAACCTATAGTCGGCTAGACTAGGATAACTAGATAACCGCTATAAAGGAGGAAATCGAGAGGGTTAAAGGCTATAGTATTATAGAAAAGATCTTTAAAGCCGACCTTCCGGTAATAATAAGGCCTTTAAACCTTAAGTAGGTCTTCGTTTATAAGTTTAACCCCTAAGGCTATCTTATAAAGTATAAAGCCCGTATTATTATATACGGTAATAAGTAACCTCCTAATAAGCTTTTAGTCTATACTTATACTTTAGTAGTAAGGACCTTTCGTCTTTTAATAGTAATAGCCGCCTATTTTAACCTTAAAGCCTAGTAGTATAACTTTATTAATACCTTCTATAATAGTAATCTCGACGAAGAGATCTACTATAAGCTCCCTCCTAGGTAGTAGAAAAAGGGTAGGGCGTAATAGCTACGTAAGGCTCTTTATAGGCTCCGATAATCGCTATTATTATAGTATAAGTTACTTAGGGAGTAGCTCGAAGGCTAGGGGTATTAGGTAGTCTACGAAGACCCTTATATTATAATTAACGGTAAGCTTCTTATCTTCTTCTATATAGATAACCTTATTACTCTTTTTCGTAGAGAAATAGCTTACGAGTATAACGTATTCCGGGAGGCTATAGTAAAGGCTTTCTAAATTAAAGACCTCGGGGACCTTCGATAATTCCTAAATATCGAGGTTATTAGGGACCGGGCTAATAAACGATTTTAGCTCTCTTAGCGGGGGTACGTTTAGAAGGTTATAGCTAAGTTTAAGGGGCTTATAACCTTTAAAAAGCCCCTATAACCGATAATAATCGATAAGATTATACCCTACGAAGGGAAGGCTTTTATAGTAGAGCTAAAAATATACTAAGTAATCGTTAGAAGCTTAATATATATAATAGTTATTACTAGGCCTAATATTATCCTTACTATTAGGAAGCTTTCTTAGGGGCTCGCTAACCCTAGCTTATAATACCTTTCTACTATAACGTAAGTCCTCTAGTACCTAAATTATACTAAGGACCTATTAATTATATTTAATAGCCATAATAATAAGATTATAATTATATTAGATTCCTCTTTTAGGGATAATATTAACTAAAAGAGTACGTATAGTTTTATTATCCGTATCTTCGGGGGTATAATAACCTTTAAGTCTAGTAAATAAGATACTATTATAACCTCCTCGACGAAAGCTAAATTCCTTACTCTTTCTTATATTATTAAGGAGGTCCGAGCCTTTAAAAGGCTCTATCGATAAATAGGCTTTTAGCTATTAGAATAATAAACCCGGATTAGGTATAATAACCTATAGATAATCCGGCTTATTATTAATAAGACTCCGAAGCTAAAGATAAAGCTTCTATATATCGATATATATAGTTATTAGCTAAAGTAGGAGGTCTAGTAAGGAAGGACCTAAATTAAGTAGATCGAGATATTAAATATAATCGCCGATAGCCTTACTAAGCCCCTTTAGGGGGAGGCCTTCTAGATATTTAGGAAGGAGATAGGCCTATTATTACCTAAAAAAAATAAGAGGGAAGAAAATACCTCCTAATAATATATATAAACCGGCTAAAGGGGAAGAAAATACCCTTAAATAGTACCTTATACGGGTAATTATACCTATTTCTCTTACGATTTCTAGGATACCTACTATAGGGTAAATCCCCCGTTTTAAAAACCCGGCTTAGGTACTAAGTATACGATTATTTTCTATTAGTATAACTAATCGGCTTCTCCTTTTATTTCTAGGATTATTATTTTACTCTCTTTTAAGATTTTTAGTTTATTTTCTTATTATCCTATATTTAGCCTTATCTAAGTACTTTTTCTTATCTTTATCGGTTATAATCTAGGGGGTAACCCCTAATTATTATAACCGACTCTTTATAATATCTCGTTTTTCTTTCTAGGTACTAGTTATAGCGATAAGAAAAGCTATCTATTATATTTACTATATTCGAGAGTATTAATCGGTATATTTAAAAAGTCGATTTAGTAAAACTAAATAATACCTAAAAGTATTATAATTAACTTATTAGAAAATAACCTAGTTATCCTAATAGGAAATTTAGCGTTTAAATAGCTAGGCTACTCTAGGAGATTAGATAAAAATAACTCCCGAAGGTACTATAATATAGAGATTAAACCTAAAATATACTAAATAATAGGCTCTTTACTTTAACTATTAAGCTATAATCGCTATTAACTACCCTAGTAAAAATTCTAATCTATAAGGCTATCCTTCGATAATTCGTTCTTTCCTTCCTTTTTTTCTTTCTTTAATTTAGCCTTTATAACCTCTAAAAAGGCAGGTATAATCCCCTTTTAGGAATAAAGCGGTATTCGCGCCTATAGGGGTATATTAGAGGTCTTAGATAAGTAGATCCGGAGGCGTATACTTTACGTACCTCCGGGGGTATTATTAAGGGCTATGGATTCCTAATCTATAGGAATCTACTATTAGGACCCGGAATGGATTAGACTATTACCTAGGTTAATAGTATAGCCGGAATATAGCCTTTATAAGGGTATTACGGCTAAAAGGTAGGTTTCTTCTTGTACTAAATACGTCTATAAAGATAGCTATATTTCCCTCCGTTTTGGCAGGGGTAAGCAGATCAAATTCATGCATTGCACACCACACTTCGTACAACAGGTAGGTATCGAAGAGTCCCTGTGGCTGCTAGCCTGCTGCAAAACATGCCGCGTCTGCTTCGTCCTGTGAGAGTTGTTGTTGACCTTGACCCTGTGTGGGCTCGCCTCCACTTTTAAACCCTGCCTCTTTACATACTTTTTCTGCCTCTTCTTTTTTTTTTCCCTACAGTTTTTTTTTTTTTTTTTAGCTCTATCTTCTCTTTTTTTTCCCTCCCTTCTCTTTTTTACCCCATTTTTTCTTGCTATTTTAAGGACCAAAAAGGCTGGGTCGTGATACTGATGGGTATCCTCTTACCCACCCAGGACCCCCCCCCCCCTTTCTGCCCTTCCCCCTTGTTCTCCAGCCCACATCGTCGTCATAGGCGGAGACTACCTAGGCGGAGAAGTCGCTTCGCTGCACGACACACAGAACGAGAGCCAAGTCTGGAAATGAACCCTCAGATGGCCGGCCGGCATCATCATTAGTCAGGTAAACGAAGATTCGACGAGATTACCTAGCAGCATGTCACCGTTGGTCATTCAGCCACGGCTGGATCTGTGGTGAGCTGCAGGTACTCTCTCATCCCTCCTCACTGGGGACTCGGGAAGGGGGAAAAAAGGGGGGGTTTCTAATCTCCCTCTCATCACCCAACGCACATAGCACGGACTCACTCACTCACTCACTCATCAGTTCGGCTGCATATGTATCCGTAGACTGTAGGAAAGAAAGACAGACATATTTTTCCTTTCTCGATGGAGGAGAAAAAAAGAAAAGAAGAAGGGGAAGAGGATGCAATCGATGGACGGCTGTCAGGTGAAAGAGGAAGTCGGCCTTCCGGACGGACAGTATCGCGGCCGCTCCGGTCCCTACGGAATATAGGTACGGAGTACGGAACGGTAGGGAGACTGGTACGGAGTAACCGTAGACGTGACAAGACGTTGTTGGCCGCAGATCACAACACATCTTGCAAGGTCCCCGTACCTACCAGGTAGTAGGCCAGGCAGGCAGTAGGACAGTTAGGTAGCATTCGGTGACGATGCCCCGAGAAGGAATACATACACACAACAACGGATACCATGTCGTACTGTATCCGTATGTATGTATGTACGGAGTATGTACGAACATGGAGTAGATGGCTATCGCGACGCCCCCATCCCTCCCCTTATGTATGTACGGATATGTACTTTCTTTCTTTCTCTCCTCTTCTTTTCTGCTTTCTTTTTCTTTCTCGAAGCAAAGCACTCTCCGTACGGATAAAGGCTGCCTGTTCAAGCTAAGCTAGGTACCTACGGGTGCGGCATATCGTGGCCGGTGGTGGCGCGTCTCGCGAATCCAGATTCCGCGTTGCTGCCAGACCTGCATGCCGTACAACGTAGGCTTTGTCTCTTCCGGATACGATGGCCGGTGCTCAGAAGCCACAGGAACTGCCTGGGTGTGGTGCCTGATGGCTGGCCGACCGACGGCCTGTTCCGACCACTTTGGACCTGACCGTCCCGTCTCCCGCCTCCTCCTCCTCTTCCTCTTCCTTCTCCTCCTCCTCGTCGCCGGCCGTTTCGCCGCCCTCTGATGAAGTTACCTACTACCTACCTCCGTCCGCGGCTGAAAATCTTATTGTACCTTTGACTTCTATGACTGTGACCGGGATCCAGACCTTTTGCCCCCCCCCTTCTCTCTCTTCTCTCTTCTGCCTCGGTTTCATCCCCTCGCCTTGTCTCTGGTTTTTTTTTTTTTCCTCTTTCCCTCCTTCTTCCTTCTTTTCCTCTTTTCTCTTTCTTCCTCTGAACTCTTCCCATCCCACACTTCTCCGACTCTAGATTCGCTCGCGTGTCTGACTACTGCGTGTCTTTGTCGTCCCATCTCTCATCCATCCATCTCTCTGTCTATCTGTCTATCTATCTATCCATCTCGCTCTCGCTCTCTCTCCATCTCTCTCTCACCACCCTCGCCGCGTTACTAGTCGCCCTTGTCCTCCCTTGGATAACTTGCTTTTGTTCCTCACTAGTGACGCCCTTTCCGGTCCTCGACATCGTCGTCTCCGTCTGGGCGTCTTTTTATCATATTGGTCGCCTTTTTCAACGGATACTCCGTCCAGTTTCTATACATATTTTCCCTCTGAACATACGGATACTTTTACACATCTTCACCGTGCCTTCTCTCTCTCTCTCTCTCTCATTCATCTCGACACGGGGAAAAAAAATAAGGGAAAAAAGGGGTGGGAGGAAAGGGTTACATCATAGGCTGGCTGGCTTTTGGCGGTGAATTTCTACGTGCCAGTTGCTGGGACGCCTCTTTGACCTGGCACTGCGCTTCTTTCTTGTCCAAGGAGATTAATGTGAGTCCGAGTCGCTCGTTTCACCCCCTTCTCGGCCGACGACACGCATGCCGGCCACGCCCGGCCAACGGTCTCAGTTTCTTGCAATAAAAGCAATCATGTCCCTTTTTCCCGCGTCTTTTACCCTTTTGCCTAACCCCCTCTCTCTCTGCCCCTGGTTCTCTTCCTCTCCTTTCTCTCTTGAATCTTTTCTCATCTCTTTCTCTCTCTCTCTCTTTCTTTCGATCTCTTCTTCACTCTCTCTCTCTCTCTCCGCAAACCCTTCGACGACGACGACCTTTCTGACCTCGCAATTTTTTTCCCCCTTCTCAATGCAGTGGTCCGTTTAGCGCGCAATTCGCCAAGTCCAACCAAGCCTCTCAGTTCCCACCATCATCCTGAAAGATACCTACACGGCCACCTACTACGGCCCACGGCTAACCGATCACCTCGTATCGCTCCTCGTATCGCCGCCACCCAGTTTTATTTTTCAGCAGTGACAACATTCCCCCCCCCCTCTCCCCCGACGTGCCTGGTATTGTCCCCTACCTCCTCCTCCCCATCACGAACAAAATCCTGGGTTATCCGGCGAAGCAGTCCAAGCCGACAAACCAGGCCAGAAGAATTAAAAAAATTCCCATCCCATCCTCCTCCCTTTCCTCCCCCCCCCCCCTACGCTCTACATGCCTAGATTCTCCTTTGCCTTCTCCAGGCGGAAACCTTCCGCTGACGACTTCGAAAATGTTCACATCACTACTACAGCAGAACAGCCTTCCTTTCGCGTCTTCGAAAGACCCGACATCAGCAACCGATCTTTCGACGGAGGGGCGCGTTTGGCGAGAGTGCCCAGGACCGCCCTCCCAAGGCCCGACCTCCCAAGGCCCAACCTCGTCGAGCTAGACGCCGACGATAACATGTTTGCAGACCTCAAGGTCAACCGGTGCGTCGACGCCGTTTTCACCTGCCTCGGCCGCCAGCTAACCCTACCGTCTAGTGGAAGCGGCCTTTCCAATACGACCAAAGCTACGTCCACCGATAACTCGTCCCGATACAGTAACGCCTCTACCGCCCCCTCATCCGCCGATCTGGCTGGCCACGAGAGCCAGCCCCCGCCGCGGGAATCCCCGAGCCGAACCGAATCCAAGTCTAACAGTTTTCTCGACCGCGCCACGCGAACCTTCTCGTTCGGTGTCCAAAAGAAACATACCGTTCCCCCGCCAAAAGAAAGCATCGTACCTGACCTGCCGCCCATTTTAAGCCTCTCGGGCGACACCACCACCACCGCCGCTGCCAACACTGCCAGCAGTAATGAAAACAGGTCACGAGGCTTGACATGCTCCACCGACAGCACGGCCACGCCCACCCAGCCTCACTCGGCCGCGGCCATCAACCTGGGCGGTGACTTTGGCTCCATCTTGACCTCCTTCGACGAGAAGCCCAAGGATGCGACTGATCCGAGATTCCCCGCCGGTATTCGCCAAGTTTCAGCCTTGGACCCCGGTGTCGCCATTGTCAGCCCTGCACGGGGGGGCCTATCGCACCACTCTCACGAGAGCAAGCCGTCTCCTTTCTCTACCCAACAGATGCTTGGTTCCAGATACCCGGAGCCGGATCCCGTCTCTCGCCAGCAAGTGCTCGGCTCGAGATACCCGGAACCTGAACCGCCGAAGAAGGTGGTAGTGGTCGACGAAGACGCAAAGTTCCTGCAGGAATCATTGGCCGCCATCAACCTTTTCTCTGACCCCAAAGCCAGTTCCTCCTCCCCAGCCCAAGCTCATCGGTACCGACGAGACGAAGATACTTTCCATACGTCCTCGACCACGACCGTCGCTCCCAAGGAAGACAATATTTTCGAAGGTAGCCTTCCCCGAGCTTCGCGTATCTCGCACCGATACGTCCCCCGCACCACCTATCAACACAATAAGAACAAGGTCATGACGCCTGCCGAATTCGAAAAGTACCGTCAGGACAAGGAGAAACAGGGCACAAAGCAGCAGGCCGCTACCGAGGCCGTCAAGGAGGACGAGGACGATATCAATTACGAAGATGACGAGGATGAGCAGGAGCAATCGAAGCTGCAGGCGAGGCAGAGGCGGAAGCAAGAGGCCCACATGGCCGTCTACAGGCAGCAGATGATGAAGGTCACGGGCGAGAGCGCAGCCAGCGTGCCCGTCCAGCGCAACCCCCGTGCCGGGCTTCCGCCGTCGTCGAGCGCGCCCCAGCTGAGCACTAAATCCGTCTCGGGGGTGGAAGACGAGGACGAGGACGAGGACGTGCCTCTGGGTATTCTCCAGGCCCACGGCTTTCCTGCTCGGAACCGACCACCGACCCGGCTGGCGCACTCCGGCTCCAGCACGAACCTGCGATCCTCCCCTCAAGGACCGCCGGCCGGCCGACCGGCCTCCATCACGGGCGAGGCGCCGTCTAATGCGGCGAGACGCCAGTCCGTGCTGCCGGCGTTTGCGCGAAACCTGCCCCAAGACCCGTTTGTCGGCGCGAGCATCGCGAGGCCCGCCCTGAGAGAGTCGCTCTCGTTTGGCGATGCCGGTCAGTTCGCCCAGCTACAGCAGCAGCAACAACAGCAGGGACCGCTGCCACCGGGCGGTCTCGTCGGCGTCATCGCCAGCGAGGAGCGCTCCCGTGCCCTGCGCCGCGGCAGCCCCAGTGTCGACAACATGAAGCTGCCGCTGGGCATGGGACCCAACGGTCCGCACGTCCCGGGTCTCGACTCGGTCGGCGGCATCCCGCCGCACATGATGTACGGCCCGGGCAGCATGCCGGGGATGGCGTCGATGCCGCCACCGCCACAGCCGCCGGCGATGATACCCGGCGACCAGGCTCAGCTTCACATGACGCAACAGATGCAACAGTTTATGCAAATGCAGATGCACATGATGCATATGATGGCTGCCAACCAGGGCGGCGCCGGAACAGGAGCAGGAGGTCATCCGATGCAGCCACAGATGCAGCCACCATACGGCGGAGGTCTTCCCAGCAGCATGTCCATGGCCGATCTGTCATCCCGGCACTCTGTCATCAGCGACCCGGCTCGGGCGATGAGCATGCTTCACGGGAATACGCCCTTCTTGCAACAGCCTCCCCAGGACGGCTACCTGTCGGCACCAGGTTACGCGCCGTCGATCGCGCCTTCGGAACGAAGCAACATCGGTCTGCCGGGGCGCTACAGGCCCGTTTCGCACATGCCGCCGGGGCCGTCGATGCCGGCGGCTGCCCCGGGCCATCAAAGGTCCGCCACCATGTCCGGCCGGCTCTCCAGCTGGGGCGACGACAAGAGCAGGTCCACGGTCCGGGTCGTCGACAGGGCGGGCGAAGGGTCTGACGAGGACGACGAGCAAGGCTGGGCGGCGATGAAGGCACTACGAGAGAGGAAGAAGTCGATGTGGAAGACGAAGAAGAATTATGGGAGCGAGCTGGCGCTGTGAGCTTTTTATCTCTTGCCCCTGGATTTTTCTTCTCTTATTTTCCTCCCCCCCCTTTTTTTTTTGGCACGACATGACACCTATATATCTTCCTTCGACATTATATCTTCTTCTTCTTCTTCTTTTCTTCCGTCGGACATGTCTTTGGCATCTATGTCGGGGATTTACCTTTCCCCCATATTCTTTTCCATTCGCGCGCATTTTATCCCTTCCCGTCGAGGTGAAGGTGATTCCCCATTGTATTCTTTTTTTTTACCCCATTCTGGATCGCTTGGGTTTTGGATTAAGTACCCCTTGTTGGCCAGCATCAAAATGCCCTCTCCCCCTTTTTACTCTCCCGCTAGATGATATCTCGAAGGGGCTTGGGCGTGTTCAGCAGGCACACGGTGACAGGATCGGCAGTCTTGATCACTCGCAGATGATAGACATGGCTATACGTGCTAATTGACTAATTGGATGATGTCTCACTGCTGGTGCTCCTCAGTGCGTGTGTCGAGCGAAATACCGCTTTCCCCTTTTTCGGATCAAGGATTAAGGGGTGATTTTGATGTCTTGCAAAGCCGACGCGTGTCTATGATACAAGGGGACGTGGGTGTCTACAGTCAGAGCCTTCAAGCGTCCATCTTGCCCTCGGCCCAGGATTTCCTCTTGACAGCCATCTCGACGGCAGCGGCACCCCAATCCTCGCCGTGATTATGACCACCGGCCGACAAGCCGGCGCGGGCCTTGGCCTGCTCCTCATCCAGGACGGTCAGTAGGCCGAAGACGACGGGGATGCCGGTGTCGAGCTGAACGCGCATGAGGCCGTGGGAAGCGGCGTCGGCGATGTACTCGAAGTGCATCGTCTCTCCCTTGATGAGGACGCCGACGGCGATGATGGCGTCTAGCGCGGTCGAGGCGGAGGCCATGGAGGCCAGGTCTGTGGTGGAGGAGCCGAGGAGGTCCGTTGCGGACGGGCCGGTAGCGGAGGTGGTTTGTTGAACCTGAGAGGCTGAGAAGACGCTTTTGTACGTGTGTGGGGTGTGTGTGGGTTGGTTTTCCAACGAGGTGGTTGTTATAGAAGGGATATGATCAGCTTGAGTTCCGGGGGTTTTTTTTTATATGTAGGGGGGTGGTTGATGGTTAGCCAGGTAGAGAAGAACTTTCTTTATTTCATCCATCCATCCATTCATCCATCCATCTCTATGCTCTTCTCCATTTTCTTCTTTCCTTCTCTCCAGAAAGAGAGGGTGAAACCAAAAAAAACGTACCGCTGCACGGCAAAGGGAAGTTCCCAAGAGCCGGGGCAAGACTGGAGGATGATGTCGCTCTCCTTGACGCCGAGGGCGAGGAGCTTGTCGCGGGCGCCTTGGACGAGGGGCTTGACGATGGCCATGTTCCAGCTTGCGTGGACGATGGCGATGCGTAGGCCGGAACCGTCTTTCGGTTCGGCTGTGGAGGGGCCTTTGAGGGACATTGCTTGAGAAATTTTTTTTTAGCCTGATCCAAGAAAAGAGGGTGGAGTGAAGAGAGAGAGAGAGAGAGAGAGAGATTGTGGTGAAGAGAGGTGAGGTGAGGTGAGGTTGGAGGAGAGAGGGAGATGTGGTTGGTTGCTGAGGGTGAGGCTCCGGGCTTAGGAGGAATTGGCGCTTTTGATTGGCTGGCGATGGAGGTGGGGGTGGAGGCAGCGGGGGACTGCGAGGCTGCGCCGAATACCTCGGGCTTCGACGAACGATCCATGTCAAGAGGAGGACGAGAGCGATTTTACTCGAGACAGAGAAAAGGGAAGTCCGTTGCTTGGAATGGCGATGGTGATGGTGATGATGATGATGATGATGATGATGATGATGATGATGATGCAATCTGTAGTATATAGGTGGCAAGTCAGCATGATCGTGCGTGCCTCTTGGCAACAGCGCAGTGGCTGCTTCCTTCCTCGTCCACTGCCGTGTCTCTTTGTGATCCCTCTGAAAGGGCCTTTATTTTTTCTTCGTCTTTTCACCCTCTTCTACACTCTTCTCCCCTTCTGAAACCTCTCATCATCGTCACTATCGTCATGTCATCAAAACAAGGTGTGCTTGGGGGGCCCGCGCAGGGTGGTTCAAGCGAAGCTTTGGAATCAGAATTAGCCGACGTACAGCCGCCGGCCGCGTAGAGGCCGGGTGCAGGCCGGGTCGGCAGGCCGGGTCGGCAGGCCGGGTCGGCAGGCCGGATCGGATCGTGTTACCATTGGTGGGTTGTGAGGAAGCTTGAGAAATCGTGATTTGATTGGGCGTACAGTAAGCTTACTGTATGACCTAAGCAGAGATCCGACTATTTGATTGGCTTATGCAGGAAGGCGGAGCCTCTAGAGCCAATCAGAGAGACGGGATTTTAGACCCCTGTACTATTTACTCCCATTAAAGCAAGCTGTGCTGAATAGCACACGCTCCATCTACTTTGTAGTCTCCACGTGTTCTGATTCAAGCTTCGCTTGAATTATTTCATCATCCTTCATCATAATCATTAACTGAACATGATTCCTCGATACCCCTGAAAACCCCCCCCATCACCATGACCATCCACTCATTACCCCCTTCCACCGTCCGCCTGCTCGGCGCCTCCGTCACCATCACCGCCCCGTACGACCTCGTCAAGGAGCTTCTAGAAAATGCAATCGACGCCGAGGCCACGGCAATCGAAGTGTCCATCTCCGCCGACACCCTCTCCAGCATCTCCGTGCGAGACAACGGCCACGGCATCGCCCCGCCGGACTTCGACTCGCTCGGCCGCAGGGCTCACACCAGCAAGTTGCGGTCTTATGATGAGCTTCAGATCAGGGGCGGTGACACTCTGGGCTTTCGGGGCGAGGCTCTGGCTGCTGCCAATGCCGTCGCAGACCTTTCCATCGTTACCAGGGTTGCTGGCGAGCCGATCGCCTCACGTCTGGAGGTGCGCTCTCCCGGAGGAGGAATCGAGAGCTGTAGGCCCGTTTCGGCTCCTGTCGGGACCACTGTTCTCGTCGCTCGTCTATTCGACCGCTTGCCCGTGAGGAGACAGCATCTACTAAGAGAAAAGGGCCGCTCCATGGCCGCCATCAAGCGTCTTCTTCAGAGCTATGCACTCGCACGGCCACACCTCAGGTTGTCCCTTAGAGTGTTGGAGGACGCAGCTCAGACCTGGCGGTACTCTCCCAATCATTCGCCAACCGTCCAGGAAGCTGCCCTTCAAATTTTTGGCAGAGCTTTGGCCGCCAATTGCACTCGCCTCGTCTTCCCATCAAAGCCAGACAACAGTCGACCCTCGGGTTTGGTACTAGACGCTTTCGTCCCGAGGCCCGACTGTGATGTCAAGGCTGTCAGGGGCGGAGGACTCTTCGTTTCAGTCGATCAGAGGCCACTGTCGCCGTCCAGACGGCTTCCCAAGAAGATTGCCGGTCTTCTCGCGTCCCGTCTCTCTGAGCATCTCGCCGGAGCCGAGCGTCTTTTCATGCGCTTGGATATTCGATGCCCGCCTCGTACCTACGATCCCAACATCACACCTCTGAAAGATGACGTCTTGTTTGGTGATGAAGAAGCGCCTCTCAAGTGCTTCGAACAACTGTGTCAGCAGCTGTGCAGCGCTGCAGATTCGACTACTTTGGATTCGAGTCCTCTGTAAGTTGGCTTGGGGCTCTTTTCGGCACCTTGCCGCTTGCTGATAGCGGCTGGCAGCGATGGCGATGATAATGATGGCATCCCCTCTTCCCTTTTTGACGATGCAGATATCCTGAGCTTCTTGGCAGAAAGCGTCTCTAAAGAGTCATGGCCAAAGGTCGATCAAGGCCTGGCAGGCTCGGACCTGGAGGCACCCAAGCAACAGACAGGAGGAATCGAACATACTCATCCGAACGAGGGCAGCGTTAAGAAGTCATACCAACCCAAGGAAGCAGCCGCCACCATCAAGGCCGTTGCGGTCAAGATGAGGACGCTAATCAGAGTTGACATGACCCGAAGTGATAGCAATGCTACCGACGAAGACGACCTGGTTGAACTGACCGGTGTCGTGATACCGCCGCGACCCACAAAGCCACCGTCAACTTCAGGTCCGCCGCCTCCGCAGGTGCGAAAAGCCGAAGGCATCCATCGGTACTTTCGACCATCGCAAGACCAGGAGTTTCGGATCGCCTTTGACGATACGGCGACCGTCGAAAAGCCATCCTCGCCCCGAGACGCGCAGTCGACTTCTCCTAGCAGCCGGCCGCCCCTGCAGCCTCTCAGAGACTCGGCGATGAATCGGTTGCGGGAGCAGCCGGAAAATCCGAGCCCATCGTCCTCAGGAGACGAGCGTGATGCGTCACAAACATCCCCCGGTCCACCGCAGATGGCTTTCGAATCGCCGTTGCCCGGAAGGGGCCAGTTACCGGCCGACGAAAGACGGCGTCGCCTCGTCTTTTCACCGCCTGCCGGTGCCCATGTACTCAGAGACACGACTCCAAGTCACGGCCCGTCGGTCTCCCGCGGAGCCGTCCCTTTCCCAACTCCTCCGTCTTCCGGTCCCATCCGAGGTGAAGGGCAACCTTCTCGCGGACGGGGATCGAGAGGTCGTCCAGGGGCCCGGGCTGGTTTCGCACGGGGACGTGGGGGCTCTGCCACCGGCAGCTCCATCCGGCCAAGCATCTTCAGTCCGATGGCAAGCAGCCCGAGCATGGCCCGAGCAGCTGCTATTTCCAGTCACGAACCTCGCAAGAAGACAGGTGAGAGCCAATTACGTCTGAATTTTGGAAGTCCTTTATCCGTCTCCGCCCAGGGCTAGAATCCTCTGTCGCGGGGTCGTGGCAATGGACAGGCAGACGAGACTACAGGCGGTGAAGCTGGAATGAGCTTGGCAAAACTGCCACCGGCCAACAAGCCGTACTCTCATACGACGCAGGCGCTTCTTATGAGAACTCCCTCCCCGGAGGCGGAAGAGCAAGTAAGAAGAGTCAGACGCAAGTCCGGGACAGAAACGCCGCACCGACGGGTGAAGCTGTGGAACGATGGCTGGACGGCAGCGGGCTCGGACACGGACTTCGGCCGTGGGAATCGGAGGAGGCAATCAACTGAAGAGCCACGACTGAGAAGGTTGTCGACGAGACGGCCGTCATCGAGGAGGCAGTCCTCGACAAGACTACCGCTGGAGACGATTTCCGACGGCGCACGAGTACGAACTCTGCAGGTTTCGTGCGATGAGGTGCAGCGTCGCATGAAGCAACTCGTAGAGCACGACTCTTACATGGGCCGCGGCCAATTGACCGAGGCATTGCCTGTCGAGGACATGATGGAAGCCACGGAGGTGAGCAGCCGGTTGCGGGTAGCAGTCGGGGCTTGGCAGGCCAAGAACGATGTGCAGAAGGTTGAGGTGGACTTGAAGCTGCTGCTACCTCTGCCGGAGGTGAGGGGGGAGAGGTGAGGTTGAGAGTGGTGTTGGGCGGGTGACGGCGGGTGATGACGGTTTGTGGCTGGCTTGCCGATGGGTTCGCTATGGGCTATGGCTCAGGGTATCAGCGGTATCATGGTATGGTTGAGGGCGCCTTGAGGCTGAGGCTGACGTGTATGTATGTATATACATATGTATGTACGTATGTTGTACATGCATAGGTCCGGAGTATTCTTTCTGATTTTGGTGCTCCGTATCCGTATTAATAGACAGAATTGCTACTGACGATGACTCGGTTGCTGTTATTAGAAGCACGGAGGCTGGGGGGCCCACATCTGGTTGATGATGGGCGCAAGGGAGGCGTTGGTTATTCGCGGGGGCCCGTATCCGCAGTTCGGGGCAGAAGCTGACAAGGGGGGGGGGGATGACGGAGGGGCGGGCGCCGAGGCTCGGGGGTGGGTGTGTCCTCAGTCCTGACTCCTCAGTCCTCACACACCTCACTTCAGGTCGGAGGTCCTCTATCCGTGGGCTGTCAATGTCATGACGCAAGCATTTCGTACGACGTGCATGCACAAACACAAAGCGCTGTATCCGTACATTAAGTATGAACCCATGTATATCTAGTATACGGAGTTATTCATGGAGAAAGAGGACGGATATTATACGCTCCGTGCTATGCTGTGCCGCGTATGACGGATGCGCGTAGAAGAATACCTAGGTATCCTCGCAGAGATAGGAGAGATGGAGGAACGATTGCGTGCCACATGGCACAAGCGGTGAAAATAATAGGTACCTAGTAGGTACGGATACTATTAGGAAGGAAGGCGTGTCTTGGAAAGACAAAGACGACTGTTTTTCTTTTCCTTGCGCTTCTCTTGTGAATCGTCTTTCTTACTGCGGTTGCAGCTCGACGCGATACGTGCGTAGGTACATACCTACATACTATGCGCACATCTTAACTCGGCTTAGTGGGCTTGTCAGCCGTTAGGTACCACCTAGGGAGGCGTCAGTGGCCCCGCCCCGCCCCCCCTCCCTCTCCTCCCCGCTGGCGGCCGCTGCAGACCTGACGGAGTCGCCCAGCCCTCAGCCACGGTGCCCCGCTGAAGAGGTTAGCGTGTGCCTCTTTTCGTACTAGGGGGGGAGGAGGTAGCGGGTACCTGGTAGGTTTGTTGTTGATGTTCACCCCGTTGATGATGGCGGCCGCAAGCGACCGGATCTGAGGCCCGTGTCGTTCGTCGGTTTTTGAAAGTTGTGCCTGAGTCTTGGGAGTGAGGTTGGTATGCAAGGTATTTTAATTACGGATATGGCGGCCTGTTTAGCTGTTTCTTTTTGATTTCTTGTTCAGGTGGTGAGTTGGGAGGAAGGTAGGTAGATAAGAAGACTTGTTTTAGCTTACTGAAGAAGGGGGAAAAAACAATAAAAATGATGACGATTCCTTCCTCCATGGAAATCAAAGAAATTGATGGACTGATAAAGGATTATTGGGTGGATCGCGCTTGTGGCAAACAAGGGTCGTTGAAAGGTGGGAGCCCACAATGAGCGACCGCATATGTACCCGATACACGCACACACAAGGTGTAGCCGCGCCAGGCGTGGACGCTAGGTGCTAGACTGCTAGGTACTAGGCACTCCTACTAGTACATATGTAAGCGATAGGGACCCGTGGTTTAGGAGGCGCTGTAAGCAGCCTAGCAGAGATGGCCGATGACCCATGGGAAAAGTAGACGAGACTTCGACTCTGGTGCTCATGACCTGGTTCGTCGAGTATTGACTACTTGATACCGCGCTTGCGTCCGAGGAGAAGGACGCAGACAGGTAAGATAAAGGGAAAAAAAACGATAGAGGAGAGAGAGAGAGCTCTCGGGGGTGAAAGACAGGGGAACAGGGACCTCAGGAGAGACACGCCTACCTAGTACCTACACACGCATCTTGTATTCTGCTTTCATTCTCGTCCCCTTTTTCGCCTCATCCCTTGTTGATCGCCTCACCATTCGGTCGTTTCTTTCCCCCCAAAGCTTTTCCATCTCTATCTTTCTTTCTCTCCCTCTCTCTCGTGCTGGTGTCTTTGTTGCTGTTGTTATTGTTATCATCGCCGTCGTCGTCGTCGTCGTCATCAGCCATCAGTCATCGGCCATCATCGAGAAAAGATGGTGCGCCTCCGCTTCTGACCAGCTAGCTAGCCCAAGAGCCTTTTCACGATGTCTCGACGCGGCCAGACTCCTCTCCCTCGTCCCTGGGCGGTCCCCTTACCGCAGCAGCCGCCGACGCCGCCTCCGTCGTCATGCCTTCCACGCTACGCCGCCCGGTCGATCAATAATCGAGCCCTCGTCCTCGTCCTCATGTCTTTCGTGGCGCTCTCCCTCTTCGCCGCTGAGCCGGTGGCCGCCGTTCGCGTTCCGGTGACCAACTGCCTCGCCGACTCGCGCCAGTCCAAGTCTCTTCAATGGAGACCCTTGTACGCCGACGCCAGCTTCGGCGGCGATAATTATAATCTTCAGCTCGTCGTTTGGGGCAACGTCTCGGGGTCGCTTCCCGTTCAGACTTCTCTGCCTCCTGCTGATGATGAGCATTGGCATCGCGACTCGGAGACGGCCGGCAAGATCATCGAGTCGGCTGATCCCGATGCCGAGAATAAGAAGGCTACGACGCTCTTTCGCAAGGTCAACGTCTTGACCTACGAGCCTTGGAACCACGTCGACTACTTTTGCAAGAATGGCCTTGTCAATGGTTCTTGTCCCTTGGGCCCCGTCTTCCACGTCGACGATAAAGCGTACGACCATCCATGATACCCTCTCCTACTTTCTCCCCCTTCTTCTCCCGTCAAGCCTTAACTGACCGGCTCGCATCCGCAGTGTCTTTCCCTTTGGCCTTCCCTCCATCAACCTCAGCCACGACTTTCTCTCCTCCTACTCCTTCGCCTCCTTCTCCGCCAGCCTCCGCATCGTATACGGCGACGCGGCCAAGACCGAAATAGGCTGCATGTCCGCCGTCATCACCCCGGACCTGGCCTCCATGGCCTGGCTGCCCAGGTTCCTCCCGCTCGTCATCCTCCTCATCTCGGCCCTGTCCGTCGTCTTCGCCGCCGTCTTCAGCCCCTGGGGGTCCACCAGCATCGTCCACTGGTCCTCCAACTACGGCCGCGACGTCGACCTCCTGCGCCTGGTCACGCCCGGCTTCGGCGACTGCCTGCAGTATATCCAGTTCGTCGTCCTCACCGGCGCGCTGTCCCTCAGCTATCCCGGCTACTACCAGCCCGTCGTCAGCCGCGCGGCCTGGTCCGCCCTGATGTTCAACCAGAGCGCCGTCACCGGCGCGCCCTCGTGGCAGAGCGTCGTCGACGGCATCTACGTCACCAACAGCACTCAGGGCTACGGCCTGCAGCAGCTAGGCCAGCTCACCGGCGTCGCCCGCAGCGCCGACATCTGGCCCGGCCTGATGGTCTGTCTCTGCGTCATCCTCGTCGGCCTCTTCGTCCTGATCCAGGCCTGTTTCTTCGCCCGCTGGCTCTGGCGCAGGCTCAACAGCATCGCCGAAGAGGACTTGCGCGCCAAGAACGCGCCCTTTACCGTCGGCATCGTCGTCCGCATCGTCTTCAACTATATGCTCGTGCCCGTCGTCGCGCTGTCGACCTTCCAGCTCGTCGTCGGCCGCGAGTCGTCGGCCTTCACCGTCGCCCTCGCCGTCGTGACGCTGGCCCTGCTGCTGGTGTCCGCCACCTGGATGCTCGCCGTCATCATCCGCACCCGACCCAAGTCGGTCCTCTTCGACGATCTGCCCACCGTCCTGCGCATCGGGCCCCTCTACAACACCTACTCGGACGAGGTGGCCGCCTTCGCCCTGATGCCCGTCATGCTCAACTTCATCCGGGGCGTCGCCATCGGCGCCGTCCAGCCCAGCGGCGTCGCTCAGGTCGTCCTGCTCGCCATCTGCGAGGTCATCCAGATCTTCACCCTTCACGCCTTCCGACCCTTTCCCTCGCCCACCTCGATGAACGCCTGTCACACCGTCTTCTCCATCCTGCGAGCCGTCACCCTGCTGCTGATGGTGGCCTTTGTCCCGAGCCTGGGCGTCGCCGAGGGGCGCAAGTCCTGGATCGGATACGTCATCCTGCTCATCCACGGCGGCGTCCTCGTCCTGGGATTCTTCCTCCGCGCGCTCAAGACGGTCATCGAGGTCCTGGCCCGCATGCTGGGCGCCGGGGGCGACGACGTCGCCGGCCTGCGCCGAGGCGGCCTCTCCAAGATCTTCGGCATGCGGCAGCTCTCGCGGCGCGAAACGCACCGTCCGGGCATCTCGAGGGCCAGTCACATGTCGACGTCCGCCATCCTGGAGATGGAGGACGGCAGCAGGGCCGGCCACGCCAAGAGGGTCCGCTCCGCCTCGACTGCCAGCCTTTCCGGCCCGGGGCTGCACCACCGGCACAGGAGCAGCTCGGCGCTCGACAGCATCGACCTCTGCTCGGGCGCCTGTCGCAACGTCGACAACTCTGTCGGCTCTCACACCCCGGGCGAGACGACGGCCTTTTCCTTTTTGGGTTCGCCCATGCTTCCACGACACGCCGCCGTCGCCGGTGCCGGTGCTGCCGCCGCCGCCGCAACCGATGCCGCCGATCCGTACTACCGTCCTCCCCGTCGGCGGAGAGAGACACTATGCGACATGGCTTACTCGGATACGCCTCGCGGCTTCGAGGTGGAATCGAAACAGCCGGCCCATGTCTGCGAAGCCGTCGAGGAGACGGCCGCCCGGGGCGCCACGCAGCTGCCGCCGATCCACGCGACCATGGATCTCCCGCCCAACCGTCCCGACTACGCCACGAGGGAGGTCGATTTCTACTACGGCGTCCGGGGGCCTGCCCTGAACTCGGAAGGCCCGGGCAGGAAGCTGGGGACCGGGCCTGCGGATCCGACGGGCCCGGTGGCCACGGCGACCGGCTGGTTCCGCACCTTGTTCAAGGGCAAGACGAAGGAAAAGGGCAAGGGCTTCGAGGTTGTCAGGAGCTCGAGGATGCCGCCGGCCATGGCGAGGGGTGCGGGCTTCGGCGACGAGGAGATCCCCGTCGCCATGGGCGTTTTGAGGAACGGGCCCATCGACTCGGACTCGGACTCGGACGATGACCGCAATCCCCGAAGGCGGTCGTCCAAGCGCCGCCGGCCGACCGACCTTCTCACGGACACGGGCGACGCCCAATCATCCGACGACGGCAGAAGCATTAGCAACAGCAGCAGCAGAAGCAGCAGCAGCCCGAGCAGTCCGGTCGAGGAGACGGCGCCGCGGCTGGATAGCGACACTGGGCGTCTGATCAGTCCGCTCGAGGACCATCTCAACCTGCCGGCCATCCCGCGGAAGAGCTCCAAGAGAAACTCGGGCTCGATGGATTACCACCGCCCCCTTTCGACGGTCAGCGTCGTAGAGTCGGCGCCGTCGTCGGACAGGGGCACGGCCGACGGCGAGTCGGCTCTTCCGCCGCCGCCGCCGCCGGCCTCTGCCGCTCTCCCTTTTGAGCGCACCGGCTCGCAGCGGAGGCCATCGTCCAAGTCGTCGGTCGAGTACGCGGTCGACCTGGTCGACGTCGGGTTGCCGCCCCGGTCGGTGGAGCGGCCGGCCAGTTTCGGCGTCGTGCGTCAACACGGCATCAGTCGCATCGACCCCGTCCGGCCGCCGACCGATTTGCTGGGGAGCTCGGCCGAGGTGGTGGACGATAAGTGAGACCACTGCGGTTTCCCGATACGACGACAGCAGCATACTCTTAACCTCTATTGCGACGGATTGTTTCTCTCCATGTCATTCGAGCGTCATTCTTGGATTTACCCCATGCCCATTCCCTTGCTGATGGTTTCAACTCTGTTCTACTTTTCCCTCATGTGTTTTTTTTTTCTTCCTCTCTGTCTTTAGCAGATTGCTTTTTCCACATGGGTCAGGGCGTACGAAAAGAATAAAGAGAGAAAAAACAGCGTGATATTGTTTCTTCATGTACTTTTCCTCTTTCTCCTTTTTTTTCCACCTTTGCTTTGGTTATTTTGTTTGAAAAGCAAAGAGTGATATCCGATGAAGGCAGCCAAAAAAGGGGGCGGGATGGGAGGGAAAAGGGTGAGGAGGGATCAGTATAATAATGTATGAATGGAAAGTCCTTTTTCCCCCTTTTTGTGAGCATCATCCAGTCGACATTGCTTAGGTCTATGAGCGGGATGGGCAGAAGAGGGAAGCCAGTTGGTTGCTTTTATCATGGTTGATTCTTGTTAGTAGGGGGGAAAGGGGGTTAGCGAAGCGGGATTATGTACGGATAGATGTACATAGGTTGTTAGGGGCTTGGGTGGGAAATAATCATACGGCTGGGTATGAGGTTGGCGAAGGGATGGATTTTAATCTCGTAGATACTACGATTCGTCTGCTAAAGGGCGAGGAAGCAGCAGGATGAAGAAGAGAACATGAAGATGAAACAAAAAGGAGAAGAAGAATCTCATCTTTGATGCTCTTTCTCTAGACTCCTTCCTTTCATTTGATTCGTTTGGTATGCCTCGATATAAAGCTATAAAGCACACGACGAATCCAAGAGCAAAACGTTAAAGAGCAAAAGTGCGATGCATGTCAGGACATGATGGGCCCGTCACTTGACGGTCATAAAGGCAATGCCGGAACGGGCTTCCCGCACAGCCTTGCGCAGAGCCTGCTCCTCGACGTCGGTCCACTTCACGGACAGGTCGTCCCACGCCGTCGAGGCGCCCGAGGCGTTGAACTCCTTGCGGAAGCGGGAGTGCATCTGCTGCAGCCGCGCCATCTCGCGCGGGTCGCCCGAGCCGCTGAGGAGAACGAGGGCCGTGCAGGGCGGGAGGGCGGCGTAGATGCGCTCCAGGCGGGCCGAGAGTCGGAAGAGGGCGCGTTCGAGGGGCGATTTGCCGGCTGCGGATGAGGAAGAAGGTTTGGAGTCATCATCACCACCTTCTTTTTTGTCGTCATCGTCGCCGTCGTTGTTGTTGTTGTTGGCTGCGGCGGTGGCGCAGGTCCGGTCGTTGCACCAGCCCCTGAGAACCTCCAGTTCGCGCAGGCGGCCCCAGACGAAGTCGACTCCGCCCGCCCTAATCTCCTCGCCGCTCGGGTCCCCCTTGACGGCGCGGATGATGCCCTCGGTCACCTCGTCGTCGGATCGGCAGCCGATCTGGTGGGTAGCCCCCCCGCCTTGGCCCTTGGTCGGGTCGCCCCAGTCGACGGCGGCGCTCGTCTTGCCCGTCTCGACGCCGCCGCGGGCAGCGTCTCCGCCTTGGACCTTGTACGTGGTGCCGGCGCGCGCGAGCCGGCGGAATAGGTTCTCGCCGTTGTTGTCCGAGACGCCCCAGCGCGGGCCCTTTTCGCATTTCTGCTTGACGAGGTCGAGGCAGCATCGGGCGTCTTCGACGCTGTTGTGGCCACTGGCGCCGCCCATCTGGATCTCGCGCGACAGGTACTTCTGGGAGAGGTATTTGAGGGACGACTTGAGAGGCGGACCCCTCGGATGGGGGAAGAGGACGGACGTGTCGACGATGAAGGGGTGTGTCAGCTGAATAGCCTTGGTGTCCGACTCGAGCGAGTGGCCGACCAGGATGGTTCGCGGATGAAGGAGCTCCAGCAGCCGCTGCTGGATGTCGTGCAGCGTCGTCTCCACCGGCGCCAGCATCTCCTCGGTGATGCCGGAAAAGCGGGTGACGTAGTCGACGATGGGCTTGTCGGGCTTGACGAGCTCATCCATGACGACGTCGCCTGCCCAGTCGACGATGCTGATGCGCGTCAAGGCAAACTCGTTTTCGCCCGTCATGCACATCTCGCAATCCAGAGCCAGGACTTGTCGACCGGCCGTGATGCTGCCGCTCTCAATCTCTGCCTCGGGCACCTCGCCTTCATCCAGCGACTCGACCTTGGTGGTGACCCAGCCCTCGGGAGCGACGAACGCTTCCCGTCGAGGGCCGTGGAGAAGAGCGGGATGGACAAGATAATTGTTCTCTTCGAGGTCGTCGATGGAGAGGAGAAAGTCGGTGATGCGCGTCCTCTCATTCTTCCACTTTACCTCCTCGACCTTGGCCGTCTTCTCCCGGGGCGCGGGCGCGGTGAGCATAGCAGCGAGCGGAGAGTGCATCCTCGCAAATTTGTCATCCCCCGGCGTCCTGACGGGCCACAGCAGGGGAAAGGTGTCGGCAAAGAATTGCAGAGCCTGAGGGGTTTTGTCCTTGTCGAGGGGACGGGGATGAAAGTCGTCTGCGTCTGCGAGAAGCTTGGTCGCCGGTTCGCTGTAGTCGGAAAAGTCGATGTCCTCCGTGAACATGGCTTCTTCGAGGCCCGGAACCATGATGGCGACGATTTTGCGAAACTGCGGTCGATGGCCGACGGTGATCCATTGAGGCGCCGGTCCGTCGGCGAAGATGTAGATGATCAGGTCGCGCAATTGACCGAGGTTGATCTTCGACGACAAGCGAGACTTTTTCGAGAAGGTGAAGCTTGGATAGCTTTTCCCGGGCTGGGGGACTTTCTTCTGCTTCTTCTTGGGGCGGGTGACGACCTGCCACTCGGCGGCGGCCTGGTCGTCCTCATCGTGGGGATTCGTTCTCTTGAGGCTGCCGTCGCTCAGGAGCGGAGACAACTCGGCGTCTTTCTCTGCTTGTTGCTCCATGGCGCTTCGACGCTCTTCTCGTGAGAAATGTGTCTCAACGGATGGGCTTTAGCGAAGGCTCTGCGACGAGAACGGAGATGAAGTTAAGCATAACTTGACAGTGCAGTGCCATTGTTTTGCTCGGGTTTCACATTTGTAGAAGCTTACACGAAGATTCAGGCGCCGCAAGGGGTTGAGATGGCGAGACGGAGGAGGCTGAAGGATAGAAGGCTGTCGATTTTGATCGAGGCGATACGATATGCAGCCTCTTGCGTTGGTTGGTGGGTTGGTGGTTGGTTTGCTCGTGCGATAAGATAAGATGATGCATGTCAGGTGTCACGTGCTACATCACGTGCTCTATCCACCTCGAATCCTTCTCGACGCCTGCTGCACTGCGTGAGAGCGAGAAGGACAGGGAATAAGGCCAGGCAGCCAATCAAGAGTTTCATCTTTTTCTCGTGAAAGTCCTCCTTCTCTTCACTTCTGAAGAGAAAGCTTCTGCCGGAGATTATCCCAACAGTGCTGACTTCTCACTCGGCTGACCGACGACCACGCCTCTTACAGACTCTACTATGAACCTCATCGTCATGCTAGGAGAGATGCCCGCGCACTTCAGCCATTAACTAGCCACTATTAGCAACTTCTTCTCTTCATAAATTAATCTAGGGTAGTCTTGGACTTAATTATTATTAGAAAGGAAGGACCTGGTTAATATTATATAACCTACTATAATACGAGGAACTCCGTAAGAAATCTCTAATACTAAAATATTAAGGAATTACTACCCTAGTAACGACTACCTCTTAATAATAGCTAGGAGCCCTTAGAGTTTTCCTTATAAATAAGGATTAAATTATATATATATTTAAGGTTTTTTAACTATTAATTAAGGATTTTAGAGTTTATAATTCTATTATATATATACTTACGTTTATATTCTTATACTTTTTTTTATACTTTTCTCTCGTATACTTATATATAACTTTCTAATCCTAGTATTATCCTTCGTAGATTCTAATAATTAAAAACTATAATATTTTAACTATTTTTAATAACTATTAATACTAATTCTAGGTTTCTAAGAGTTTTTTATAAATAGAATATTAACTATTATAATTAAATAGAATATTATACTTAATTCGAAAACCGATTAAAAAGCCTATAATACGGCTTTCCTTATTTAGGTTAATAATACTAGACTTATAAAATAATTAATAGGGGAAGAAGAGTTTCCTATAAAACTATAAAAGTTATACTATCCTACCCCTAATAAAAATCTTAATAATATAAAGAAGGATTAAAAGATTTAAGAATAATAAATATACTAGAATATATATAATAAATAGTATAGAATCTAGACTAAGAAAAAGAAGGCTATAGAAAAGATTCGGCTTTAAATATATATAATAGTTAAGTAGTACTATTTTAAGGTCTATTATTAGACTCCTAGTTAATTTTTATAGGAATAATATACTAAGTTAAAAAAGTAGGCTATTACCTTAAATAAGGAGATTTACCGCTTATTCTATAATAAATATATAGTACTTATTAATATTAAGAATACCCTATTAAAAAACTAATATATATAGTTTAACTTATAGGTTTAAGTTATAAAAATAGCCTAATATAAGGACCTTTTATAGGCTATAAATACTAAGACTTAGGTTCTAGAGTTCCTTTAGGCTATAGGTTAAGTCGAATACCTATAGACCTAGGCTAGAGTCTTCTATTAGATAAAGCTAGATAAGGACCCGGATTTTAATATTTATACGTTTATTAATAATTTTACTAATAAACTTAATAATATTCCGAATACTAAAAATACGACCTAAATAGAAAAAAGGGTATTCCCCTTATTCTAGGGAAAAAAATATAAGGGTAAGAAGAATAATAAACCTATTAATAAAATCCCTATATAAAATAATCCCGATAATAAAGGGTATAATAATAACCCTCTAAAGAACCCTTAAAAAAGAGGATTAAGGGGATAAAAGCGCTATAATAATAATAGTAATAAAACGACTAAGGAAGGAAAATATCCTCCTTACCCTTTATATAGATCTAATATATACCTAAGGGAATAATACTTTAGGCTTAATAATAACTTACCCGATTAATAGAAGAATACCTAAGCTATAAAAAAGGTATAAGAGAACCTTACGAAAGGAGGAGTAGAGTAGTTTAAGAATAGTAAAAATAAGTCTTCTTCTTCCTATCCTATAATACGGCCAGCAACTTGATATATTTAGTACTATAAACGAAGACTCAAAGCTAAAGAGAAAAGAGAAGAAAAGAGGAAAAAGCTACAGATTGATCGTAGCCCTTTTGTATAGTAGTAGGCACGTAATACAGGAAGAGGGGTAAAGCGGGGTAAGCTATAATCAAATATACGCTACCGTAATAAGATGTATAGCGTGACTAGATATACGCCGTAATTAGATATATAGCGCGTTATACTACCCCCCTCGTACGGCCTTAATATACGTATTAAGGTTAAGTATGCCTTCTCGTCTTTAGTTTAGCGCCTATATAGACGGCGTTATCGTTATTATCCCGGTCGTCGTAGTCTAAATCTATAGCTATAGCTTCGATCTAATACTATAGATTAACGGGTAGTCCTAGCGCTATAGGGTATAGGTTATAGTATAATTTAATAGCTATTAGTACGTATTTAAAATTCCGAGCCGGGTACTAAGTTTCGTTAGGATTATAGCCTCTCTAGTTAACCTAATATTCTAGTCGCTTACTTTATCCGGTAATTCGCGATCGTAGGATTTAATATACTTCCTATTCTAGTAGGCTATTAATCTCCTTAGGCTCTAGGGCGGGTTATATCTAGCCTAGTAGGGGGTCGTTTACTGCTTTCCTAAGGCGGTCGGTATAGAAGAGGTTAGTTATTTTATACAACTCCGGTAGATCTAAAACGTAGCTATAGCCTCGCTCTTCTATAATCTTGAACGGGCCTAACTATTATACGTCGAGCCGAGTTATAGGAGCTACTATACTAAATCCTTTTCGCTATAGGAAAACGCTATCGCCGACGGTAAAGTTAACTAGTCGGCGTTTCTTATCTACTTACTTCTTTTATTAACTTTGCGTTACGGTCGCTACCTACTAAGCTTATTATTATACTTCTTTTGCTTTAACTACTAGCTTTTACGCTTATATTATAGCGGTTGTCGTAGCCTACGTAGGTTCTAGTAGTAGCGTTAAGGGGTTGCGTATATCCTTACCGAGGGCTACTATTAGAGGCGTTATATTAATAGAGGAGTACTATAACGAGTTATATATAAAGTCGAGTACCGGTAAGAAGTCGCTCTAGTCGTTTTAGTACTTATTAACGTAGAAGCGTAACCTTTAATCTAGATACTAATTAGTAACTTCTACGCTACCCTACGTTTACGGATATAGCGCGCTACCGTATCGGTACTTAGTACCTATTAGTCGATTAATCTCCTTTAAGAAACCTAAGACGAATAGGCCTACGTTATTAGTAATCTAGACTACCGGTAACCCGAAGAAGCGGTAGAGTTATTTAAAGTAATAGCTAGCGAGGACCTCTACTATATCTATCTTCTTTCCGGGCAGTATAGCGATTAGACGGCTAAGTTTATAAACGAAGGTCTATACGTAGTCGTAGCCTAGGCGGTCCCTTAGTATCGTTTTCCTATCGTAGGCGACGTACTCCTAAACGGCAGTCGGTACGGGTAAGGGGTATAGTAAGCTAGGCGTTTTATTACGGGGGATCTTATTCCTCTAGTACTCGTAGTAATTACGAATATATTGGCGGATATCTTACTTTATTCTAGGCTAATAGTAGTCTCGCTAGAGTGCCTTAATCGTCTTATTCTACCCGCCGTAGGCGAAGATAGCGGGTTTATAAGCTTTACGGATTAGGGTAGTACGAAGGAACTATTTCTAGTCGGTCGTCTATTCTAGTACGATTAACTAGTACCTATAGTAGCCGAGACCTTATACGATATTCTCTTCCTAGATAAGGGAGACTAAGTCTAATCCTATAGGGGCTTATATCTCGGTAGTACGGACTAGCGCGATAGTAACGGGGGTCTCGGGCAGATTAAAGCCGAGCTTCTCTCGTAGGATTATAGCGAGCGTACGTTCTTCCTTTTCCCTAGCCTTAACGGTAGGTAGTTCGGCCGTTTTTCGAGATAGGGCGTCGGCGGCTATATTAAGTCGTCCTAGGCGATAGAGGAAACGGATATCGAACTAAGCGAGGAAATTAGACTAGTAAACCTATCGAGTAGAGAGTATTCTTTTAGTAGTAAAGTATACTAGTACTTCGTAATCCGTAATAACGTCGAATTTCTATCCGAGGAGCTCTAGATAGAAGTGCTTAAAACTCTATACGACGGCGAGTAATTCTCGGTCCTAAATCGGGTATGCTCGTTCGGCCGGGACTATAGTCTTTAAGAAGAACCCCGTTAGCTTCTAGGTCGAATTAGTCTACTACTACTAGAGGACGCTAGCGGTAGTATTACGAGAGGTATTAGTCTCTAACCTAGTAGGCAACTTAGGGCGGAAGAAGGCGAGTATAGGCGCTTCTATCGCGAGCTTTTTTATCTATTCGAATACTTAACGTTACTCGGGCCCTAAGACGAAGTTAACGTCCTTCTTTAAGAGTCTATTTAGAGGCTCTACTACTTAGCTTACGTAGTAGTAGAAGATCTAGATAAAGTTATATAGGCCGACGAAAGAACGGATAGCCTTACGGTCGTATAGGTCCTCGAACTTCTAGTCTTAGATAGCTTATACTTTCCGGGGGTTAACGCTTAGTCTTTCTCTAGCGTAGAGTATAACTCCTAGATAATCGACCTTCGTAACGTTAAACCGTAATTTCTTTATATCCCCTTAGAGGTTAGCTTAATAGAGGCGCTAAATAACCTCTCTATATTCTACCTAGTATTCCTCTTCTTCGTTATTATCCGAGTAGATTAATACGTTATCTATATACGCGCTAGTATATTAGTCGAGGAGGTCGTATAGCTAGGCGTTAATAAAGTTCTAAAACTAGGCTAGTCCGACCTTAAGTCTAAATAGTAGGACCTTCTAACGATATATACTAAAACGAGTATAAAAGGCGGTTAGATACTCGGAATCTAGGTCTAGATGGAGTCGGTAAAAGGCCTAGATAACGTCGATCTTAGAGAACCGTTTAGTAGAGCGATAGTTAAAGGCAGTACCCTCTAAAGAAGGGGCGGGGGAGATACGGCTTTTAAGATAATTATTTATCTACCTATAGTCGATATAAAAACGCCTAGCTATCGAGTACGGTTTTAGCGCGAAGAGTACTAAAGCGGTATAGGGGCTAGCGTCGGCGGTAATAAATCCGATCTTTAGAAGGTAGTCTACTATTTCTTTTTCTAGAGGCAAGTATTTAACGGGTATACGGTAGGACGGGGGATTAGCCGGGTTTAAAGGCTTCTCTAGCTCGAGGGTAATATTATAGCCGGGATAGGGACTAGCTAACGTATATACCTCCTTCTTACTAAAGAAACCCTTAAGGTAGGCGATTAGTAGTAGGATTATACTTCGGATAAAGGTAATGTACTCGGGGTCTTCTCCCTTTAGGAAGGGAATCTTCTATCTTTAGTATATACGGCTAGCTAAGCTTAGCTTCGCTATAGGTATACCTACGTTATCGTTATCGTCTTCGAGAGGGACGGGTCTAGTAGGTATTAAAGGGGTAAATTCCTCCTACCGCTAGCGGCGAGGATCTTCCTAGACCTATCGGATAAGCTGCTCTCGAATAGCTTAGTCTTTAGTATTAACTACGACGGCGTCGGGCGATAGCTTCGGCTTTTTAGGTCCTATTAGCTAGACGATCTTACTATTCCCCTCGGAACGTCGGAGTATTTAGTACCGTTTCTCGTCCTTATTAATTAATCGGTTCTAACGTTTAGTATTAGCTTAGATCTTAGGGTCGACTAATTAATTAGGAGTCTATCGAGAGAAAAGTATCGAGGGTAAATATTTAACGAGGGCTAGTAGGTCGTTAGGCTAAATAAGTTAGCGGGTAGCGTAATTAAGTAGCAGGTTTTTCTCCGCTATTTAGAATAAGCCGACGAAAATATCTTACGTATAATCGGTAACTTAGAAGGTTTCTTAGGGAAATAACTAGCCGTCGATAACGAGGGTAGCGATTAGATATTTGCGAATATAGCCGGCCTCGTATCCTTAGAAGTCGACGAGAGGTACTAGCTTTACTAAGACTAGCTCGGTACCTAGGCGTTTAACTACCTATCGGGTAAAGCGGCGGCTAACGAGGAGATGGGAATCTACTCTAGTATTATATAGTATAAAAGTACGGAGGGCGATACTATTAACTTATATTTAGCTATCGATAGTAAATAAACCTTCTATTGCTTTCCCTATTCGTAATACCTTAGGGACTATTATAGAGACTTCTAACGGTCCTAGGCTTTTCCCGAATCCGACGAGTTATTAGAGTCGGTAGTAGTTATACTAGGGGTCGGGGGTCGAGGGACCTAAGCTATACGCTATTTATCGGGATAGTCTTTAGCTTAATACTCCTTTTTCCCGTAGATAAAATAAGTCCCGTTTTCCTAATAAACTTTCTTCTTATCGGGTATTAAGGCTCGGCCTTTACCCTTAGCGGTAGCCGGCTTCTTTAGGTCGTCTACTAGCTTATTATCGCGACGTAGGCGGGGAGTCTAGGTTATTTCTATTATCTCCCTTTTCCTATAATAAACGGTACCTTTAACGCTAATACAAAAAGCTTCGTAGTCGATCCGGGGGTCCCTAGCTTTTTCGAAAAGGCTTAGGTCGAGTCTAGTAGGTAGGTATTCCTATAACTCCTACTTTATTATCTTACTAGGGATCTAGGTCTATACTACTAGAAGATTAAATTCTACGATAAAGAGTTATATATCCTATTTTCCGTAGACCGAGAACTTAAGCTTACTTAGTCGTTCCTTAGCTTCTAAAAACTCGTTCGGATTACTAAAGGCTAATTCGAGATACTAAACTATTTTAGCTAGCCTAGAGAAAGGCCGGGTATTAGAGTTACGCCTTATCTCGAGGGCCCGCTTAGCTTTACCTTCGAGAGAGCGAAAGAGAAAATCCATCCGATTATCCTCTATCCGGAAGGAAGGTTAATTAATCCTTATCTTCGATCGGAGGTCGCTAAGGAAGCTACTAAATTCGGTCTTCTTTCCCCTAAACGGGCCGATGGTCTTAATCTTAGTCCTCTTTTACTTATTATAGTACGAGCTAACCTACCCTAGGGGAGCGATAGGGGCGAACTCTAGCTAGGCTGCCTTGCTTATCGGGGTAAAGGTAGTAACTACTAGGGTATTAGGATCGGTAAAAGCGGTCGAGGTAGTACGACGTAAATAGCTATCGTTAGTCGAGTCGGTATCGGGGACTTGCGTTTCGGGAGTACGTAGTCGGTTCTTCTAAAGGTCTTATATCTCGGTTCGTATCCGAAATATCTCTTCGGTCTAGGTCTTTATAGCCTAAGTCTACTAAGCTACTATTTATATAAGCGACTAAAAGTCCTTTAGTATAGGCATTATTATCTTAGGAGACTTCGATAAAGAAGCTATACTAGGCGTTTCGCTAGCTTCTAGCTCCTTCGAAGCTAATCGTACTAAACGTCGGGGTACTAATCCTTCGGCTTCCGATATTCAGGTAATTAAGGGTCGTAGTCGTAGTCGAGTTATAAGGTTTTCCGTCCCTACGAGGACGTAAGGAGTATAGATACGTGTTTTAAGACGCTCGTTAGCGTCGTTTTTGAGCTTTAAGTAGTAATACGGCTAGTAACTTAATATATTTAGTATTATAAACGAAGACTCAAAGCTAAAGAGAAAAGAGAAGAAAAGAGGAAAAAGCTATAGATTAATCGTAGCCCTTTTGTATAGTAGTAGGCACGTGATATAGGAAGAGGGGTAAAGCGGGGTAAGCTATAATCAAATGTACGCTGCCGTAATAAGATGTGTAGCGTGACTAGATATACGCCGTGATCAGATGTATAGCGCGTTATATCCTATTAGTAAAAAGGGGTATACCCTAAGCTCTTTTTATATTAAAAATCTAGGTACCGTATTTTTATTTATAGATTATCCTTTATATTATTCTATAATCCTAGATTTAGATATAATAATTTATATTTTTAATAATATCTTATACTTTTCTAATTTCCGTATACTAAATAATAGAGATTTTATATAAGTAGGGGATAATTAAGTCCCTATATAAGGGTATAGAGTTATTAACCTCCGAGTCTTAATAGGTAATAGAAAAATAACCCTTTAATTCTAGGATATTATATACTATTAAAATTTTATTTATAACCTAGTATCCTACTAATTATTCTATAAAAAGGGTATTTAGTAAGATAAAACCCCGAATTATAAATAATTAATACTATAAATAAAATTAAACGTAATTCTAGTTTACGTTTACCTTTATTATAATTAATTTATCCTTAAATACTAAAAATCTATTAATAACCCTATAGCTTTTTATACCCGATAAAATACTTATAATTCTATAATATTTAGGAAGGGGCGAAAATTAATAGTTTTTATCTAGTATTAATAACTCGGATACCCTAGTCTATAAGTACTATAATATATATTAAATAACTATAATAGTATTTAGATTTAATTATAAGGGAAAAATAGTATAATAATTATAGAGTATAAGAATTATATTATAATTAAGATTACCTACTAAATAAGCCGGAAACTATAAGATTATTTAAAAACTCTAGGAAATACCCTTATAATTAATTTTTATAATTTTAAACCTAATTCTACTAATTTTAAATCTATTATACTAATTATAAATAGGGTATTAGGTTTTACTTAGGATTATTATCTTAAAGATCGGAAGTAATTATAACTTCTTAATACTCTAGAGTTAGTATTTAATTATTTTATTTACTAATACTTATTTAAAATCTATATAATTAAGTATAATAAAAAGGTTCTTCTTAAGCCGGAAATATACTATTTCTTTATAAGAAAAAGTATTAAGGTTAAACCTTCTACTTTATATACTTAGGAATAAAATAGTAGAGCTAAGAAAGTCGAAAGAGTCTTTAAAACGAAGGTATAAACTATAAAAGGAAACCTTCCTATATTTTTCTAGCGTATAATTTTCTAGACTATAGTATATTTATATAATTATATACCCTAGTATAGAAATAAGTAGAAAACTCTATTCGAATACGTTTTTAAGCGGAAGTCGTACCTTAATTACCTTCGAGTATATAATTATAAGGCTTATATAATAATAATAAATACGAAAATAGGAGTAAAAAAGCTATAGTAACTCGATCTAAAAGTATAAATAGGGTACTTAATCGGCTATAATTCCTTAAATATTTACCGAATTTAAATACTAATAAAAGATAAGATTATAATTATACGGGATATAATCTTCGACGAAAAATAAGTCTTCTTAGGGAGTATTAATAATATTAAGAATAGTTTATAAGAGATTAACCCGAGAATTATTATAAATATTCTAATAAAGATTATCCTCCTAGATTACGAGGTAAATAATCCGCGGATTAAAAAACCTTAACCCGAAGAAGATAAGGAAGACTCTAGAAGAGTAATCGATATTAATAACCTCCCTAATACCTAAAATAAAGATTCGGAGTAAAAGACCTTTATCCCCTAAGTAAAAGGATAAGAGAATTATTAAGAAATTCCTATTAAAAAGCCTTAAATAAGCGCTCTTATAGTCGAAGGGTATAGTATAAAGAAATTATCCTCGATTATAAAATACCCTACTCCTTTAAGGACTCCCCTTACGAGTTTATTTATAGTAATAATAATAAGTATAAAAGGAAACCGGCGAGATTTTAAAGGGATACCTAAGGGATTTAGCTAGGGATTACCTAATAACGTTAACTAATAATAAGGATAAAAAGTACTAGATTACCTTAATTAGGGTAATTAATTATAATAATCTCGGACTCTAGTATATATATAAATATAATCGTAGGCTAAAGGCGCGCTCCGCTCTATAGGATACTACGGATCCCCTATAGGGTCCGCGGATCCCGGTCCTAGGGTAGTAGGGCCCTAACCCTACGATACGTATAAATAGGTAGTATATACGTTTATATTCTAGATATAAAATATTACTACTTAATATATATATAATTATATAAAAGCGATTAGTCTTTTAAAAGACCTCTAATACTAATTAGTCTCTCTATAGGTATAGAATAGTAGAATAACTAGGAAAGACTTTATCTAGGTATAAAACGCTATACTCGCCTCCCCTATTTTAATAAAAGGCTATACGTTAGTACTATTAGAATAGTCTAATAATATACGACCCTAGACTATTAGAATAGGATAGGTTATAATAAATTATACTTCCTGCCCGATTAATTACGAGCGGACTAAAAGCGCCGATAAATAGGTTTTTCTCCTATTAGTACTATTATTATACTATTATTATAATATAGGAGGAAGTAGGACTAGTATTAAGGAGTAAGGTAGGGAGTAAGATATCTATTATAATATCTCTTCTTAAGCGGATAGGCTACTCGGTAGAGTATATATTAGAGCTCTTTAAGCTTAACCTTATAATTATAGAATTCGATAAGAGGATTATTTTTAAGAATACGATTAACCTATAAACGGCTAAGCCGAGGGAATTAAATTCGTTTATACTAGGTTAGCTATTTAGGTATAATTAGAATAAGAAAATAAGGGAGGATAAAGCCCTTTTATAGGAGACGTATATTTATAATTTTAAGGGCTAGAATACGATTATTTTTAAAAATACTAATAATAAGCTTTATTATACCCTATACTACTTTTTTAAATACTAGGGTATATATATAGGACTAAGGAGAAGCCGAATTATCCTATTATTTATTTAGCTATAGAAGGTAAAAAGATTTCTAGTATAGGATATATAAGAGCTTCTTATAATAAAACTATCCTTATATTATTAGGTATATAAATACTAATAGCGATTACTTAAGTAGACGGAGGTATACGAAGTACCCTAGTTATTATTATCTTTCTTATAACCCCTTATACTAATAATAATACTCCCTATACCTAGTAAAACGTACTAGTATACCTAGATCGCTAACTCCGAGGACCCCGTTTATAATAGTATACTCGAGGAATAATAGAAGTAATAGTACGATTATAAGACCCGAGGACGTTTAGGATATCTACTTACTCTTAGATATAACCCTATAAAGAGACCGCCTTAGACTAATAGACTAACCTTAATAAGTCTATTAAAGTAAGTATAAATACTATTTACCCTAAAACGCTATACGCTAATAAAGAGTACTATTAAGTTTAACTATAACCCTAGATTTATACCTATTAGACTTAACGACGAGTAGTATAATAATAACTACGATTTTAGCTATAACCTTCCGCCTATATTTATACGACCTACGTAGATCGATACCTTTAAGGCTATTAGCTTTACTAAACTCTAGAATAAGGAGTAGAACTTTACTAGCTAAGTATATAACCTCCTTAATAATAAGGTTCTATAGTTTATAAATATATACTATACTCTTAATATTATACTTAACGAATTCTACGCTATTTTCCCGTATATTCTTAAGGGTAAGGCGTAGTAATTTTATCTTCTTATTATACGGTAGAAATACGCTTCCTCGTTCTCTAAGTAATACTATATATTATAAGAGTATTTTTATACTAGGTATAATAAGGAAATCTATAATAATAATTAGTCTAACGCTTTATTCGGTAGGATTTAGAGTAAGAACCTTAATAAAACCTAGATTTAAGTTCTTAACCTCCTTATAATTAAGCTATACTATTATTAATATACCCTATTTAATAATAGAAGTAATAATAAAGATTTACTCCTTATAATAAAAAGAGCCTATCGGGGTAAGCCTACGTTTAAAATAGCCTTATTTAAGTCCCCGAGTAATTTCGAAGAATTCTATAGGGATTTACGTACTTCTCTTAATCTTAAAGAAGCCCTAAGGACCTTTCTAATAGATAGGAAGTTTAATAGTATAAGTAGGAGACTAAATTAGTAATATTAGACTTAGCCCGTATATATACTTATAGATAAGTACTATTACGTTTATAGAAAATAAGGCTATTATTCGTACTAATATACGCCTAAAGAGAGGAAGTAAGCGTATACGAGGTTTAAAAGCTAGTAGGTATATAATAATAAATCTATAGGCTAGAAATAGTTCTTCGCCTTCCTCGCTAATTATAAAGGAGACGAATTTAAGGATAATAAGTACCCTACTAAGACTAACGATAATAATAACGATAATAATAACGGATAATAGACCTCTATAGCTTTTTTTCTCTATAATAAAGCAACCTATTATAGTCTTTAAATACTTATTATTATAAATACTATAAACCTCCGTATTATTACGATAATTAACTATACCCCTACGTATACTAATAACGCTAATATACTTATACTTATAGTTATCTATACCCTCGAGAGATACTCCTTATAAGTATTCTAAGGTATTATCCCTAATATAGGAGTAGCGTAGAATTCGACTATTAATAAGCCTTAGTTCTTAGCCCTATAGAGAGAACGACTCGATATACGTTTTAATAAGGTAACCCGAGGCGCTATAAAGATATCCTTTAATAATAAGCCCCCGATTACCTCTCTTAGATTAATATAGCTTAAGACCCCTATTAGTAGGATAGAATTTTATATCCTTAAGACTAAAACCCTATTCCTTATATACCTCCGGGATATATAGTACTTTAAATACTATTTTAATATCCTATAGGGTTATATAGTACTTTAGAATAATAATAAGGTACCTATAGTCTTCCGCTAAGGATATCCCTAGTTTTTCCTAAGTCGTTATTAGCCTAGTATAACTATCTTCCTTACTAATATCGAGATACGCCGACTTTACTAATACTTTAAGTATCCCTTAGTCCGATACTTATATAATATTCTAAATAACGCTAGCTATAAGATCTTATATAAGGCTCTAGAGGAGATTTATAAAATATACTACTACTATTAAATTAAAGGCTTAGCGCTATACCGTTTTAAGTTCTCCCTATACGATAATTACGACTTTAATTACGAGGTTATTATAGATATCCTTTATTTAAATAGGCGTAATATTCTTTACCTTATAAATATTATTACCTTCTTTTAAGTAGTACGATTCCTTAAAGATAACTCGGTAGAATAAGTATAATAAGCGTTTAAAGCGTATTAAATCGATATATACCTTAGACCTCTAGACTTCCTCGTATATAATATAAGGATTAACTTTACTATATAAGACTTCTAGGCTAAGGTACGACTCTATAGGATTACTTATCGCTAAGTACCTATTAAAGCCTACTAGAGTATTAGTAAGGTCGAATAGTATTATAATCCCCTTTAACGTATATACGAGATTCTATAGAATAAAATAAGAGGAGTCTTTTAGGAGAATATATTATAAATAGCTATTAAAGCGATTAATAATATTATTAGCCTAAACGGACTTATACTAACCCTCCTCGTTTTTAGTATATATCCTAGGCTTATAATAGACTCGGCGCCCTTATAACCTATAATAGAATATATATACGCTATTATAAAGGCGCTAAAGGCGGTATAAAGTACTATAGTATTATATAAGGTTACCGCCGTACTATAGTCGGGAGATATAAATACTATAGTACTCCTCCTAGTATAATTACGTTTTAATTCCCTAGTACTCGTATATTATAAGAAAAAGGGCTAGTATAAACCTTACCGTATTTTTTAAATAGATAATAAAGAGGTACTCCTCGAAATACTATAAGGATCGAGTTCCTTTAGGGTTATATATATAAAGCCCTATCTTAAGACTTATCCTAAAGACGAGAACCCCGCCCCGCCTACCTATATAAATATAACTCCTATATATATAGATCCGGCTCCTACCTCTATATATATAAAATTCCCGTAGAAGCTTATTATTATAATCCTATATTAACCTTCTTTAAATTCGGAGCCCCCTATTATTATATTTATAATAGAATATAAGAAAATAGCTATAAAGCTTTACTTTTACCTTCGTAATAATAGCTAGATTATAACTCTTAATAGCCCTTTTAAGAAATCTAACAAGGTTAAGATTATTACTCTCTTAAATATAGGAATTATCGTACTAATTACCCTCGACTCCGATAACCGCCTTACCCGAATTTTTTGTATATACTTAATCTATAAGATTAAGGGAGTTAGGACTAATAGACCTTATAAAAAGTTATATCTAGTTATCTAGGGCTATAACGATTATAAAAAAGAGCTCTTATTAACTTAATCCCCTATAATCTAATATAGTAGTTAATAACTTCTTTTTACTCTTACCCTATTACTCCGAAAAATAGGAATAATACTTATATTCTAGGATATTATATAAGCCTACTTATAATTAAAGACCCCCCTATAATACTATATTATTACCGAACTACTATATAAGCTTAAAAAGAAGTTTCCCTAGGGGATACTCCTTTAAATCGTTAAGCTATTATATAGAATTACGAAAGCTAGAGTAATGCACATTCGTTAGAATATACGGAGGCCGTAGGAGAATGTGCGTACAAGCGTATAAAGGCATCGGGAAGGGAAGGATTATATAATATAGTTGCCCTTAGTTATAGGGCTTATAGCCGCCTATTAGGGCATACTCTCCGTATATAGAGTACGGAGGAGAATTATTACTCTTATATTATCTTAATCTAGCCCTAAGTATACTATATAATAGTAATTCTACTTCGCTTATAGCGATAACTTTACGATTATTCTAATCGGATAATTAAATAGGCTTTTTACTAGTCCTTATAATTAGATAGGCCTTATACTAGTCCTTATAATCGGATAGGCTTATAAGCTAGTCCTTATAAATTATAAATTATATAACCCTTTATAATAATAGTATTATATCCTCTTAAGACCTATAGTACTTTTATAATACTATAGACTACTTATTATATTCCCCGCCTATTTAATTTATAGAGAACCTAGATAATATCTTAGGTTCTATAGGTATAATAGACTAATTAAGGAGACTCGGTAAGATAATAAGCCTCGCTAAAATAAGATATATTATAGCTAAGGATACCTTCGCCCCCGTAGGAAAGGGGAAGGGACCTATACGGAAAGAGGGGGAGCCTAGCTCTTAGATAAGCTCTCGTATAGGCGAGCCTAGTACTAGTATAGGGGAGCCTAGCTTTCGTACTATAGATAAGGTAGACTCCGACCCGGAAGACAAGGGCGTTATTATTAGGGAGATATCCCTAGAGCCTATAGGAAATAAGGGGCGTTAAAGGTCCGTATTCGTTACCTTAAACGACCTAATCGAGTATACGGAGGAGTTATATTAGGGTATTTAGATAAATAATAAGTTCCGATTTATAATTATATAGGCCTTATACTTCTATAAGTTTCTTACTAAATAACCTATTATAACTACTCTAGATTTATTTACGAACTATGATTTAGATTATATAAATACTTATTATATAGCTATTTATCGTTTTAAGCGTACTTATTCCGGAATATATTATATAATACTCTAGTATAAAAGTACGAGGGATAAGTATTTCGATATATTAAGGATTATTCGAGCCTATTTTAAGAGGTATTATACGGATAATATCCTTAAGCCTAAGGTCTTATTATACGACCTCTTCGTGCCTATTAACGAAGGAGAGTCGGAGGAATTACGTCCTACTAATTATAAGCCCTTATAAACGCTTTTATAATAAGCTTTAGTCTAGCCTTCCGTCGAAAAATATATTACTATCGATAAAGGACTTACTCGTTTTATTATAGAAGTTACCGTCTTCCGACGGATACTATAAGGTAAACGCTAATAGTAGTTTATACCTCTTAATAGCTTCGACTCCGAATCTAAGTTAGATTTTACGGAGTATAAACGTTATTAATAAGATTTTTCGGTAGATTTAACTATTAATAAGGCCTTCGAAGAAGCTATTAGTAAGAGGCTAAAAAGAAATAATATTAGTACCTTCTATCCGGATTACCTAAACCCTAATAGAATAGGTATTATTATTAATAAGGATAGAAAGGTTGCCTTTATTAACGTTAATCTCTTTTATAAATACTTTCGCGTTTATAAATCTAATAACGCTTATACTCTTTGCCTATTTTACCTTTTATTTCTTATAGGCGCTACGTTTACGTAGTATATAGCCGAGTTAAACTTTAAATAGCGCTAAAAGCTTACTTTTAGTACTCTTAACTACTTTATAAAGCGTTTTTAGAAGCGATTCCGCTGCCTAATTATATAGGTTTAACGAGAACTTTATAGCGCTAAATATACTATCGATATATAGGTTAATAAGACGATATTTTTAACTTACTAGCTATAGTATAAGGTTTCTCTTGCCTAATAGCTTTATATTATAACTAATAAGGCGATTCTCGAGATTATTTTCCCTTTTATTATTATCGAAATTACGAAGAAATTTAAGCCTCTAAAGAGTCGTATAGTCCTAATTTACTAAATCCGAGATATCGAATCCTATAAAGAGTATATTAATAAGTATTTTAAGTAGTATTTTAAGTTTAATAAAATACTTATTACTAAATCCCTATAGGATAACTATAAATCCGGTAATAATCGCAGGGACTAATAACCCTTTTTAGGGGGGGAAAAGCGCGAAGAAAAACGTAATTACGACTAAGGATATCGCTATAATAATAATTAAGGATATTATTATAATAGCGATCGAGGAGGGTATTATAATTATAGGAACTAAGACGTATATAACCGTAATAATTCCTAGCGTTATAATAATAATTCCTATTACTATAGCCGTATTAACCGTATCGAAGAGAAAAAAAAGAAGAAGGTATATTTCGAGGATAAATACTAAGTCGATAAATCTAATACTAGTAAAGGGGAAAACGAGCTATTATCCGCTTCGTCCGCTTTATCCAAGGAGGATACCCCCGAAGAAAACGTAGGATACGCTTTCCTTATTAAGGCCCGAGAAGGTAACCCTTAAGGAGCCTACTAATACGGTAAATATAACCGACGATTTCCTATTATTATCGCCCTAGATAAGTATATTATTATAAAGGATTACGTTAGCCCGAAGAGAATCCGCTAGGAGACTAAGTAAGGCCCTAAGGCCTACGAGTACTCTTACTATTATTATAAGTTTCCTTCGGGAAATAGCCTATATAAGTACTTATAGAACTCGATTAAGGTAGGCTAGCTTATTTATCGAAGGTAGGGTAAGGTAAAAGCTCCGGAAACTATTAACTTTAAGGTAATTTATATCCCTAAGCTAGTAAAGGCTAGGACTAATACGTAAGGAATTAATTCCTACTCGTACCTTTATATTAAGGTATAAGCTATACCCGATAGACTTAACTTCGAAGTTTATCCTAATATAGGCTATAGGAATCCGCTTATTAACTATAAATTTATTCTAAACTTCGAGTATAAGGTTAAAGAAAGGAAGCCTATACCGATTAGAGGGATTTTAGGAAAGCCTCTTATTTATACGACTTAGGCTATTTTCTCCTTCTTATTACGCGGGTTTAAATCGGATAAATCGCCTATAGGATTTTCTAGGTTTACCGCCTTAGGATAGATTATTAATAACCTTAGTACTAGAGCTTTACTAGGTAATACCTTCCTTTAGCCGTATTAAGGGAATATTAACTATAGGATTATAACGATTCGTCTTAGTACCTTAGCCGACTTTAAGATCCTATTCTCTATAGATAAGCCTCGGGTTAATATTATAAGGAAGGTATAATACTAAGGGAAGGTAATAATCCTAGTAAATAGTATAGTTATAATCCCTACTAAATAGAAAGAAGTTCCGTCTAGAAGGTTTTTCTCTTTCTATAGTATTCTACTTAGTATTCTATACGCTATTATCGATTCGAAGACTCCATAAGTAGTTACTACTTATAATTAGTCGGATAAACTACTTATTCTTAATCGGAAGGTTAAGTTAGGATACCTAGAGGAATAGAGGGATTCGGGCTTTCTTATTATCGAGTCTATTCTAGTAGGACTTACCCTTCTCTATAATATATAATTAGGCCCCGTACTCTTAATAAAGAATAGTATCGTATTAGGAGTCGATATTAATCTAGCGCTTCTTAGTATTTAGAATAAAAGTATTACTAGTAGTAGGCTAACTAAATCCTTCGCTACTAAGACTCCTCTAATACCGGGCTTTAACCCCTTATTAATACTACTCTTTAATACCGTTTTCGCCTATACGTAGGGTCGGGAGCCCGTAATCGCCCCTATAGAATTCGCGCTAGCCGAGGAGGTCCCGACTAGAGAATTCGTATATAGCCTCCCGTTCGTATAAAAGCCTATAGACCTACCGGAGGTCCTTAGTAGTCTTAGGAGCTATATATATAACGAAAACCCCTTAATTACGTAGGGTTTTCTACGTATTATCGAACGCTATTACCGTTTTTAGAAGGATACTAGTAATATATACCTTAAACCTAGAGAGGAACTCTCGGTACTATTTACTCTAGATTAGTATAAGTAGAAGGTTATATAATAACCCTACCTATAGGGTATTAAAGATTATAACCTAATCGATAAAATATACGATTATTTATACTATTAAGGCCGACTAGAATAGGTTAAAGGGTTAACCCCCTTTACTTCCCTAGTCTTTATTATCTAGAGAATAGTCGACGAGTAGCCGAAAGGCCGTATTATCGTAGACCTATATAGTATTAATAAGGTTATAATTCCCGACTCTTATCCACTACTATTATAAGAGAATATTATATACGCTATCTAAGGTAGTTATTTTATTACTATTATTAACGCTTTATAGTTCTTTTATTAGTTTAGGGTTTATAAAGAATATTAGGAACGCTTTACGATTATAAGTTATTATAGCCTTAAAAAGTTTATTATAGCGCCTATAGGCTTTTATAATAGCCTGGCGTTTACTTAGAAATATATAGACTATAAGTTATACTATTACCGCTCGTTTTATCGTACCTTTATTAATAATATTATAATATTCTCGTAGATTATAGAAGATTATCGGAAGTACTTAGTTACCGCCTTTAGCCTTTTTAATAGTCTTAATATTATAATAAATCCGAAGAAATCGTAAATTAGCTACCCTTCCGTATAATTACTCGGTTATTATATTAATAGACTTAGTATAAGTTCTTTAGCCGAAAGAATTATAGTATTTACCTCGTTTTAATTCCTTATAACTTTATAGGATTTTAAAAGCTATATTAGTATAATTAGCTTTTTAAGATTTATAATTCTATATTATAGCTAGGTTATCGCGCCCCTATAAGCCTAGAAGGTTACTCTTCTACGCTATAGATATAATATTAGTAAAGTAGTAATAGGAGAGCCGTAGAAGAAAAAGGCCTTTGCGTATTCCGCTTTATTTAAGCCGACTCCGTAAGAACTTAATACCTTCCGCGCTATTTAAGCGGATATTACCTTCTACCGTATACTTTACTATATAAACCTAGATTATCGTTTATTCTATTAACTCGATAGCTCTTTATAATAAGGCTTTACTACTATATTCTACTATTTTCGTAATAATAAATAGTAGCTAGGTAATCCCGTTTTAGTTAAATCTATAAAGCCTATTTACTTTCTTTCCTATAAATTAACCTTTACCGAATAGTCTTATAAACCCTCTAAGCTCGAGGTTAACTACCTTATTTAGGTAGTTAAAAAGATATAGGTTATAGTATAATCGAATATACTCCCTTTAGTTATCCTAATAGATTATTCTACTATAAAGTAAATCTACGAAAAGTATACCCTTAGTACTATTAGTACTAATTACGCTAACTACCGTCTTATTATTACTAGTATTTATTTTTTATAGTACGATTTATAAATCTATTATTTACCCGGGGAAAAGAACTTCGTCCCTAATACCCTAAGTCGATTAACTACGCCTAAGACCGATAGTCTTCTCGAACGTAAAAACCCCGAGTTCTAAATACTTAACTATACCTTTATCGTTTCTAAGGCGATTATAGATCCCGCTATTAAAAAAGTATTCTCTATAGGCTATTATTCGGATATATATTTTTCTAAGATTATTAATATATTTAAAAGCTATAAGGATACCGCTATTTCTTTTTAGGCCCCCTAAATCGTAAAGGCTAAAAGGTAAAGTATCCCCTTTTTCTTATAGGATAATTTACTATATTATTAGACTTCGATAGGATACGAGTACCTATATATACTATACTACGAGGCTAATAAGATTATTATAGTAGCGTACGATTAACGGAATTACTTTAAAAAGGTTTATATACTCTAAAACCTTAAAGCGTATATAATCTAGGATATAATAAAGCGTATAAAGAAATATATTACCGCCTATAAAGCCTACTACCTTAGGTAAATAGACTAATAGCCTACTACTAGGATTTATATACTAATTAGAGCCCTTAGAGTCCTTATAAAAAGTATTACGATAGACTTTATTATTAACCTTCCTCTAATGGATTCTATAGATTCTCCCTAGGCTATAAAAGGCTTTAATACGTTTAACTTCCTTTTAATAGTTATATACCTCTCTAGTAAGAGAATATTACTAATTCCCGGCTATTTAACGTATAGCGCTATAGATTAGGGATAAACGCTAAGTAGGCAGCTTTTTCTTTACGACTAGGGTATACTATTAATTATTATTAATAATCGCGACCGTAAATTTAATTCGGATATATAATACGAGCTCTAGTCGGTATTTAGAACTAAGATCGCTATAACTATAGCGTATTATCTATAGGCTAATAGTTTATCTAAGTATTATAATTAGACTATTAAAACTACCCTCCGCTTATCGTACGTTAAAAAGCTAATAATCGATTAGAAGTTATTAGTACTCGCCTTATAATAGAACCTAAATTCCGCGTATAATTTAGGAACTAAGATAATAGCTTATACTTATTTATTCGGGTATCCGCTATACGCGTTTACGGAGTCCGCCGATAATACCTCGGTAGATAATATCCTATACCTACGGGAGGCTATTCGCCGCTAAGCGGACTTTATAATAGACTTAGCTATAATAAGGGCTAAATAATAGTATAATATAAAATATTAGCTAATTCTTCTAGAGCCTAGGTAGAAGGTCTACCTTAGGCTTTATAAAGGATATTATACGCTTAAATAACCCTCTAAGAAATAATTATAATAGTATAAGGGTTTATACGTTATTAAGCGGATAATTAACCCCTTAGTTATAGAGCTTAATCTACTTATATATATCCGTATTTACCCGGTAATATTTATCGAATACCTTCGACCCGCTTATAAGGGCTATTTTAAAGACGAGGAGCCTAGGGCTATAGAGGCCGTATAGGATCTACCGGAGGCTATTAGTAAGAGAGATATATACTACGAGATTAACTATATTATATACGTTAAAAACTAATACTTCGGACGGGGTAAGCCTTGCCGGTAGTATTTAGTCTACTAGAAAGGTTAGGGAGTTAACGACGATTAGTAGGTTAATACTACCGCCGTTTTATAAGGAGCGATTAACGCTTTTAAGGCACGATAAGCCTTTATTATACGCTAATCCCGCCGTAATTAGCGAGTAAGATAATCGGCCTTTTCCTTCGTATTCTTCCTTTTTCTTACTTTTCCTTCTTATTCGTTTTCCTTATATATCGGGAATAGATTAATAGGATAATATATATAGGATTACTATAAGTAGTAATCTTCGAGGTATAGTACTATAATATATATTCGTTAGAATATACGGAGGCTATAGGAGAATATACGTATAAGCGTATAAAGGTATCGGGAAGGGAAGGATTATATAATATAGTTACCCTTAGTTATAGGGCTTATAGCCGCCTATTAGGGTACGCTCTCCGTATATAGAGTACGGAGGAGAATTATTACTCTTATATTATCTTAATCTAGCCCTAAGTATACTATAGAGTATACTAGTTTAAAACGTATTAAGGATATTTTTATAAAAACCTTCGGATAACCCTATTATATAACCTATACCTTCTAGTAATAATAAAGAATAAAACGGGTATTATAGGGTATTTTACGATTTACGCTCTATAGATAGACGATACTAGGTTTATTACGATAATAGACTTCCTTATAGTAGAGGAAGCGGAACTAGGTAAGGCTAATATAATAGCTAAGCCTAGGAAAGCTCTATATAAGGGTTAATAGGAGGACTTTAATAGTTATCGAATTTAACTCCTCGATAATAGTATACTCTTTATCGGCTAGAAGGGATAAGGAGAAAAGCTTACTATTATTAACCCCGATAATAAAGATATAGTAGTAGGCTACGTTTATTAGTATACCTATAATACCTATATTATAAGTATTTACTAGCCTAAAGCTACCTATAATTTTTCTATCGTAGTATAAGCGTAGAAGCTAGGCCCTATAGACTTTAAAACGCTAAATTATCGTATTAGGTAGTAAATAAAGTATCCGACTTATAGCCTAATATATATCCCTTTAGACCTTACGTATACTAAAGTCTTTATCTTCTTAAACGGCTTATTTATAAATAATAAGGACTTAAGTTCGTAGATTAAATACCTAGTTATCCTTACGGAGGAGGAGAGGACTAATATGATTAATAGTAGCTACTTTATAATACGGGGGAATATACTATACTAGAATTCTACTAAGTATAAAAGAGTTATAAGAAGTATTTTAGCCTTTAAGATTTATAGTCTTATAGTTAGCTTTAACGCTAGCTTCGCTTTATACTATAACCTCGCTTATATTACCTCCTATTTATACCTCCCGCCGCTATTAATTATCGTTTATACTAATTCGTATTTACTATACGAGTACTTAGTTAAGATAAGTATAATAATAGAAAAACGGCTAATAATTAATTTATTAGCCCTATAATAATCGTACGAGAGGAGGAAGATTAAGGAGGTTTAATAGATCGATAGTTATAATAACCCTATTAACGCCTTAACGAAGGCTATAGTAAACGATATACTATACTATTTAATTAATAATAGGCGTTTAAATATTCGGGTCGAGGCTTAGGTTAATCGTATAAGGAAGGGAAAAACGGGGTAAGAGGGAGCGGATTATAATAAGAAAAAGAGTCGAGTATAAATATAGTCGTAGGCTAAAGGCGCGCTCCGCTCTATAGGACGCCGCGGATCCCCTACGGGGTCTGCGGATCCTAGTCCTAGGGTAGCGGGGCCCTAACCCTATAATACGTATAAATAAGTAGTATATACGTTTATATTCTAAATATAAAATATTACTACTTAATATATACGTAATTATATAAAAGCGATTAGTCTTTTAAAAGACCTTTAATAATATAATATATAGTATACGGCCTTTTATACTAGTATACTCGTAAGCCTAATAGCTAAAAACTTAAATATAGGGAAATTTATTAATAAGATAATAATCCTTCGTCTAATTATAACGAAAGGAATTAAACGGGGAGACCTTTTTCCTCTCCTAAAATACTATATATAAATATTAAAGTACCTACTTAAAGCCCTCTTTCTTAATACTAAAGTAGATTATCTATAGAGTTATAATAAAGAATATTCGGACTCGTAGGATAAAATCCCTTCCTAAAATACTATAAAGAAAATAATCGAGTATAAATAAGTATACGTATATAAATTTAATAAGAATAATAGACTAATTAAATATAAAGCCTAGGTAATTATACGCGGGGATTAGTAACCTATTATTAAAGAAGAAACTTATATAGTAATTCTTACCGCGAGAAGTTTCTATACTTTTATTATAATAATAATAAGATTTAATCTAGAGTTAACCTAGTATAATACGGTAAATACGTTTATTAATACGCTACTCGATAAAAATATATTTATATATATACTCCTAGGATATATAAAACCCGGATATATTCTATACTTAAAAAGAGTACTTTATAGGCTTAGGAAGTCCCCCCTCCTATAGTATAAGTATTTTATAAATACCCTATAGAATATAGGTTTCCGACGAATTCTAAGTAAACCTTACTATATAATATAAGAAGGAGTACTCGTTTTCTTTTATATAAATAATATTACTTTTAGATATATTAAGGAATTATTGGAATTAAGTATTTAAATATAAAAAGAACTCTAGACGAAATACGTTCTTATAGGTAAATAGCCTATTTACTAGTTTATCGGACTATAAGTCCTTTAAGACTAATCCTAGCGAAAAATATAATTCTTTTAAAGAGTATATATTAATAAGATTATAGAATTTATAAATAAAAAGGGAGTATATTAAACCCCTATAAGTATAATTCCCCTAATAATTTATAATAAATAATCCTTCTATTAATTTACTCTAAGCTATTAGAAGAAAATCGGGTTTATTATATTTACTATTATTATAACCTAATTAAATATTACTTTTATTATATTTTACCTAGTAAAATATAATAGGAATCCGGGATTTAATTATTATAAAATAATTAATCGGGTATTTTATTACCTAAAATCTACTCGGGACTTAAGCCTTACCTTCGGGGGTAATAATAATCTCGAGGTAGTAAATAACGCGTCCTTTACGGATAACCCGGACTAATATAGCTTATAAGCCTATATTATTAGGCTATTCGGAGGTATAATTACTTAGAGTATAAATAAATAAAGGATAATAATAATATTAATAATAAAGGTAGAGCTCCTAGCCCTTTTATAGGCTATAAAAGAATCGATATTTACTAGTCGATTACTATAGGAGCTATTAGTCGAGTTCGATAATACTAGAATTATTATCTAATATAATAATACTTAAACGATTAGTATTATTAATAAGGAGGTATACTAGTTATAAACTTAACTTAAATATATAAATATTTATAATTACTAATTATAATAAAAAATAATAATAGGGATGATTCGTATAGTATATACGCTAATTAATATAATAGTTATAAATAGCCTTATAAAACCCCTTTAAAATATATTATTTAAGGCGCTAATATAAAAATTAGGTCTAGAGGATATTAAATTACTACTAAATAAGTAGGATAAAATAATTCCCGCTATTAATATAAAGGATTTATAGAATATAGATTATAAGGAATTATAAGGTATAGATAAATAAGTATAAAAATAGGTATACGAATTAATTCCTATAGACCTTAGCCTTTTTCTTTAATAAACTCCCGCCCCCGGATACTCCCCTTTTATATAAGCCTTTTAGGGTAGCTAGCGCTAGAGTCGCCCCTTTTTTCTTTTCCTATGTATTTTCTACGCGAATTATAGTAAACTCCGCCTAGAATATAATAAACTCGGTCTTTATCCGGGTTTTTAAAGTCGAAACCTATTCCTCGAGCCTTATAAGGAAGGTAGTAAAGGCTATAAGGCTGGGTATACTCGTAATATTCTTATTATTATTAGTAATAGCCTTATTATTAACCTTATTATCCCCCTTATTTTCGTTAGTATTATTATTATTAGTATTATTATTATTATTAGTATTATTATTATTATTAGTATTATTATTATTATTAGTATTATTATTATTATTAGTATTATTATTATTATTAGTATTATTATTATCCCCGACTTCTTCGGCTAGGATAAAGGCTTCGACTAGAATATAGCTTAAAAGGGCCTTCTTAATAGTACTATTATACGAAATTAGTAATTAAATACTAATAAAATCTTATAGAATATTAAAAATTCTTACTAAGGGATAAATTCTACTACCTTTAGGACCTATAAATAACGAAGGGTAAAAGTAGCGGAGAAGAATAACTTATAATACTCTTCCTTAGACTTAGCTAATAGGCTTTCTAGCCCTATAAATATTATAACTATATTCTAAATAGTTATAATATCTTAGAGGACTAAAGGCTTATTTTCGTATTTATACCCTTTTTAAGTATATTCCGTATAAGACTTAGCCCGAAAGAACCTAGTCTATATTTAATACTTTATATTATATAAAAGGTAAATAGTATACGGTTAATCTTATAATTCTCCTAGTATAATAATAGGCTTAGAATACTATATACTAGGTTAATTTTAAATACTCTAAAGAAAATTATTATATATATAGCTTAGTAATAGGGTATATCCTCGATAATACTATTATTATTATTATTATTATTAATATCTATAGTATAAGGATCTTTAGCTAAATCGGTCGGGGTAGGGGGTATTATAATACTTAAGTCCTCTAAATAAATAATATTATTATATAATACTAATAGAATTTCGCTTTTATTATTATTAAAACCTAATAGTATTTTTATAATAATTAAGTAATCGTTAACTATACTAATAAAATAGTTTTATATATATACTAATTAATAATAAACTTATAGGCTATAATTACCCTAGGGAATTAACCTTAAAAGTAATAATAATAATAATAATAATAAAAGTAAAAATAAAAAGAAAAAAAAAGGAAGAAATACTTATAGAATTAAACGAATAAATTTATAATAAATAAATACCTTAGGCTTAAAAAATAATATACTAATCTATAATAACTAATAATAGTATAAATATAATAATAATAATTATAATTAACTCTAATAAAAAATCTTATAATAGCTTTACTTAATTATATCCCTTTTTTCCTTTACTCTAGGTTCCTAAATTAAGATTAGAAAACCTATAAGAGTATATTAAAAAAGAAGGACCTAGTTAATATTATATAACCTACTATAATACGAGGAACTCTATAAGAAATCTTTAATACTAAAATATTAAGGAATTATTACCCTAATAATAACTACCTTTTAATAATAGCTAGGAGCCCTTAGAGCTTTCCTTATAAATAAGGATTAGATTATATATATATTTAAGGTCTTCCGACTATTAGTTAAGGACTTTAGAGCTTATAGTTCTATTATATATATACCTACGTTTATACTCTTATACTTTTCTTCGTACTTTTCTCTCGTATACTTATACGTAACTTTCCGATCCCGGTATTATCCTTCGTGGATTCTAACAATTGTTGTCAGAAAAGACGATAGGGCATACGACAGGCCTAGGCCTACGAATACAGACAGCATCCCGCGGATGCTTCACCTTTTGGCGCAAAGGTCATCCGACAGCGTTACCGTCAAACAATTGCTTTGAAAATCAGTGGCTACATCGGTCAAACGGAAACATGCTTCTGCCTCGCCCCCTCTGAGTCCCAGCTCCAAAAATCAAAGCGGTGAAAGTGGGAAAGGCATGGAGTCGTACAAGTGGCGAGCCGTGACGTGATCTCCTTGCCCTTTGTTACGCAACAAATATGTACATCCGTATGTGTCGTTTCTGTCTAAGAAAGGATTCGTCACGAGGCATGCATATGTACATAGACTTCAGTCGATCGTCGTCGTCGACCGAGACAGAAAGCCCACGATCAACTGGTCATGATCCTCCGCCACGCTGCCAAGGTGACGGTTTATTCTTCACCGTTCTCTCAACGGGCGCGTCATACATGTAAAACCTACATACGGATTACACGACAAATGTCTCTCACCGAGCAGACGACACCTGAGGAAGTAAAGAGAGAGAAAAAAAAAGGAAGCGGTCTCACTCGTCCAACACGAAGCCTAGAAGCTCTCGATAGACCCGTGTCAACGATACCGTGCTCTGCGGATACACCGTCCAACCTCACGGTTACCCGGCACAAGATGAGGTCTCCCTTATCCCCGAGCCCGAGGCGATCAAACGGGGAGAATCCAACGTTGTCTGGACGTGACGAACTCGGCCGAATAACACCGTGCCCGCGGAAATTACAGCGAACGAGATGCCGGAAGCAATGCCGCTGTCGGTAAATTTCGTCCCAACACCGGCCACCTTGTTAGACTAACGTTAGCTGCCGCTAGTAGTCCTACCATCAGATCGACATTGCATATACGATATGTACATATGCATTTGCTATTGCCTACGGATACATGGAGGCAGGTTAAGCTGTCTCGACCAGAAGCTCCAGGCAAAGAAAAACCCTGCCAGCAAAGGTCTGAGCAGAGACAAAGACAAGATTCATCCTCAAAGACACGGAGAATACTCCGTATACTGGGGTTATCCGCCATGTGTCTACAGTTTGAAAAGGGAATCATTGTCAAATTCAGAGATGTCTATCATCAACCCCATCCGTATATCCGTAGACGTATCCGTAAACACCCTCAGATCCCTTGACCCCTTCATCTTAGCATTGTCTCAGTTCGGATAGTCCCTTTCAAACTCTGCCTGATGATTCATAGAGTCCTTCTCCTCCGGCATAGTGCTGCAACTGCCGGCAATCGCAAGGGTAGGCCCGGTAAGGGTAGTCCGTCAGGCCACAGTCCAACTTACCTCCCTCAACTCGACGACCTGCACTGCACGTAAGCACAAAATTGGGCCTCCAAGTGCATGAAAATCATGGCCTATACCGTCGTGGCCACATCTGGCTGGTTTTAGGAATCGGATCTAGTTGACGCTATCACGAACGGGCCCATGTTAGCCCCTGTCAGTCCCCTTCAGCCGCTCCGTCACCACCTCAGCCGCTTGCCCCTCGACGGTGAGAGGGGGGAGGAGAGCAGCAGGAGAAAGGGTCGTCTTGACTTTTGGGCGCTGAATTGACACGTCATGATCTTCTTCTCCAGTCCTCGAAGAGGGACTTTTGTCTTGACCACGACTGACAAATCTTTTCTGGACTTGTGAGCTAGGATCCAGCCTCTTGGTTGGGGATTCCCGCTTGCCTGATGCAAGGAACTGGATCGTCGCCATCCAACGACTTCTTGCTGGAGGCCATGGTGGATTCGTCTCTACGCCTCAGCTGACCGGAGTTGTTTACGGAGAATTCTTCCCGTTATTCGGAGTTAAGTCAGGTATAAATATATCAAGTTTCCCTTCATCAATTACTCTTCTCCTCTTCAGAGCATCTCACCCTCGCACATCCCTTCCATCCTCTTTTCCATACCAATCATTTCCATCAATCTCTCTTCAACATGAAGTTCCTGGCTATCGCTACATTCTTTGCGGCTCTGGCCGTCGCCGTGCCTACTGAGTCCGCCGAAGCCTCAGGAAAGGACAAGGGATGTGAGAAGTACAAGGGAGGCAAGGAGAAGGAGCACTACGACCACAAGGAGTACGACTACAGCTCCAAGTACAACGACTACGACAAGGACTACAAGGGCGGCGAACACGGACACAAGGACGGCGAGTACAAGGACGGTTACGGCAAGCACTACAAGCGCGGTGAGGCCGGCGGCTATGGCGGCTACGGCTACGGCGGATACGGATATGGCGGCTACCCTGGATACTACTATGGCGACTACTATGACGGCTACTATGATGACGGTTACTACGGCTACGGTGGCTACGGTGGCTATGGCGGTTATGGTCGCGGTTATGGTCGCGGCCGTGGTGGTTACGGACGTGGTCGCTATGGTGGTCGTGGTCGCTATGGCGGTGGCCGTCGGGGTGGTGGTGGCCGTCGTGGTGGTGGACGTCGTGGAGGTGGCCGCAGCCACGGACGATAAACGACGATGGCTTCATGGCAACTTCGGTTTGCCGCAAGTCAAAAAAGGGATAAAAAAATTTCACTTCTTGGATATAATGAACGACGCCTCATAGCTTCCATTGCTTGGATATAATCAGGTGTTTTTTTTAACGATAGCGTCACGAACGATTGTTTCGAATCGAAGAGATGAAGATTTGTGATGAACGCTTGAACCTTTGCCCGCTGTAGAATGATTGTTGAGTTGCTATGCATTGTTTGTCTTCTACATCAGGAGTTTGTAGTTGATCTGCTCGAGTTAGATTCTTACCTCACTATCAGAACATATCATGCATGATAGCGGTAGGAATGGAAGAATTTCGAAATCAAGGTGAGGGATACTCGTAAACAACAATTTCGCGGCATAGTGGTATCGTCTGCTTCAGCAATCATGTTGCCGCGCTGGTTGAGTTGTTTCCTGGAAGTCGTCCTTGACCTTATCTTTCCTAAATAGGCAATGTCGATCAGGAAAGAACCTGGAAAACTAAGCCACGTGACACGCTCGCGTCGACGCGCAAAGTCTCCACCCGCTCCGCGTCTTCCATCACGAAGTCAGTCAGTCAGCTTCTCACCAGCGAAACTCGTCAGATACGTATGTGCATACGTCATGCTGAACTGCCAGTCATAATGACGAAGCTTATCGTTTTGAAATGCACAAACTGTGACACCGCTCTCGGCACCCTCGACAACGAATGGACACAGCTAGGAAAAAACTACATCACCAGCGTCCAGGATGCCGAGCACCTCGTCGTCACTGCCTTGAGTGACGTCCGACACGGCCCTGTCGGCACCTTGATGGAGGGTTGGTGAGACAACTCTCTCTCCCTCTACGCCTTGCACGAACCTCTTCTCTCATCGGAATTCTCGTCTGACAGACGACGGAATAGCCAAGTGCAGGTCGCCGCATGCGCCGAATGCGGCTTCAGCCTGGGCCAGAAGTGCTTGAATTGCCCAGCGGATCACTCTCTGAAGGAGTAAGAATTGGCGTTGAACCCATCCGTCTTTCCTTTTCTCTTCCCCTTTTTCCCTAGTCTAAAAGCTGCCCAGTGGACAGGTCATCTTTCGCATCACCTCCGTCCACTTGAGGCTGGCCTCCGACTTGCGCCGCAAGATCGCCCCTAATATCAAGCAAGTCCTCGACATCAAGAAGGTCAACGACGGTCAGCCTCCCAAAGAACAGACCAATGTCAAGGGCAATGACAGTCAGCCTTCCGAAGAGCAACCGAGTTCCTCCCCCTCGACACCGAAAGAAGACGACGCTCCGCCCGACCGGCCCCTTTTACAGATCCAGACCGACCTCGAGGCACACCGCCAACAGATCGGTCACATCGCCTGTACAGGCAACAATATCGTCTCGAGTTTCCAAACGGCCATTACTCGTGTGAACTTGCAGATAAGCCAGCTCAACCAGTCCGTCGACAATATTCGATCAGACGTCCGTCGACAGCACGACGCTTTCGTCCTTCTCGAGTCCAAGGTTGCGGACGCCAGGAAAGAAGAGGAGGAACGAGCCTGCCCATGCGAAGCCATCGTCGCTCGCTTGGACAAGAAACTCCAGGATACAGAAATGATTGTTACGGAGATGCGACAAGCCCTTCAGAAATCCCAGTCTGAATCGGAATCGTTACGTCAACATTTATCCCTCACGAGAGAAGAATTAGACGAAGCCAGGGTCGACGCGGCTACCGTCAAGGCGGAGGTGGACGAAGCCAAGAATGCCGCTCACGAGAGTCTGGCTTTGTCGCGAGAGTACGCCCGCGAGGTCTCTTCCTTGAGGCGCGAAGTCAAACAGCTTCGAGCCGAAAGGCAGGACGAGCGCATCCTGTCGCAACCTGCCGCAGCCTCTTCCTTTCCCTCACACGAGCTCGACATCCTCACCAGCAGCATCTCCAAGATAGGAAACCGGGCCAGCCAGATCGAGTCGCTGCAGATGGAGTTTGACTTGTTCAGGACGCGTCTGCAGCGGCTCGAGGCAGCGCGTGCCGACGCCGCACATCCCAGCCGCAGCGTGGCAGCAACGGCGAGTGCCGCTGCACACGACGACGACGACGACGACGACGACGACGACATGAACGAGCCGTCAGGCTATGACGGGGGCACTTTTCGGAGGAAGCGCACCTTTATGGGCAGAGACGATGCGCGAGGCGGGAATGGGATCGACAGGACGTCACACAAACGCGCGGCGCTGTCCATGTCGGATCATGATAGTGGAGTCTCGACGGGCTATTCCCGCGCCGGCGACCCCTGTCGTTCTTCTTCCTCTGGTAGAGGCAAGGCGGCTTCGCTCTCCGGCCCTCGGCGGTCTCGGGGAGGTGAAGAGGACTATGCCGCGTTACGACGGGAGAGCTGGTCAGGCAGGGATTAAGCTTGGGCAGAGGGACTCGTCCAGCCGGGGACGGGGGGGAAACAGAGATTCATTCATCCTACCTTCATACCTACATACATAAAAATATCCAGTTCCTACAACGAAAAGACTTTCCCTTCCCCCGCGTTGAATATATTCGTTTTTTCAAGCGTCGTTCTTCTCCAGCTCAGCACGAAGCAACTCCCGCCCCAGACGGGCCAGGGTATCGACCTGCTGAACGACGGCGAAGTCGAAGAAAGCCCGGTTCCGATCGTCGGCCGGGTCCCGCGCCCAGGCGGAGATGAGGGAGACTTCTCGCTCTCTACCCGGTAACTGCTGGATGTCGTGTAGCATCTCCCTCGCCTCCGTCGCTAGTTCCCACTGAAGCGCGGCGTTGGATCGAAGGACGAGGGTGAGAAGGATCTGGCACAGCGACACCTGGTCGATCTCGCGAAGCTCATGGCGGATCCTCCCTTCGAGATCCGTCGAGTTCGTCCCCACGGAACGGTCCAGACTCGCCGTCTCCTCTGCCGTGTGGGCGAGCATCTTGGCGACGACGAGGACGTTCTTCAGCCTAACGGGGTGAAAAGCGGTCGCGTACCGATAGGGATCGCACCTCGAAGCTACGAAGCACGCGACGACAAGCGCAAGGACGTAGTCTCCCCTTTCGGCGTAGTCGATGGCCAGCTCCGTCAGCACCTGCGGCTGGGGCGTGACGGCGTAGAGTCCCGCGGCGAAGAGGTCTGCGCAATGACGCCACTGCGCGCGAAGGGTCTCGCGACGAAGCGTCGTCGACGACGAAGCCTTTGCGTCGGACGACGACGACGACGCGCACACAGACTCCACGAGCCGAACGGCTGCCTCGCTGCCCGTCCTCGCGAGGGTTTGCGCCGACGTGCCTTCGTCGTCGTCGTCGTCGTCGTCGTCGCCCACCGCCGCGACGGCAGCATGGTTGCGAAGCTGGGATGCGAGGTCCGGGCCGACGAGGCTGGTGTATTGCGGGGGCGGAGAACCTTGACCGAGAGACGAGGCGCAGACTTGGTAGACGTTGAGGTCTTGCGCGCAGCGACGGCAGCCGCACTCAAAGTAATACGACGACAGCGCTTCTCTCCTCTTCGTCAGGGGATAGGTGTAGTCTATATGATAAAGAGTCGAGTTGTTTCATTCATCGTCAGCCTCGCATTGCTCCCCTCCCTTGAAATACATCCCATCCCTATACAACATAGAGAGAGATGGGAGTAGCAGACTGACCAGTATAAGAGATTTCAATTTCATCGCCGCACTTGATGGGTCGCTCGGCCGTCAAGATGGCGGTTCGACCGACGAAGTGAACCAGGGCGTTCGGGATGCACGAGTGGTTTGCCATCGCGAGCTTCGGCTCCAGGAAGATGCCGGCTTGGCCCAGATCCGCGTCGTATCTGTGGAACGCGTTGTTCTGTATCTACAAGCCAAATCGATGTAAGTAAGCAGACATATACAGACAGAGATCAATTTGTCTATGTATCTTTATAACGTATCTCTCTATGGTCGTCTTCTTGATCCGACAAGTTCTTGGAGGGAAGGGAAAAAAAAAGTTGCGGCAAACCTTGCATAGCAAATCCATGGCCTTCATCAGGCCAGACCCAACAACATCAGCCTCTCCCTCGCCAATCTCGACGCCAGCAAAAGCACAGCCGGCCCTAGCCATGACCAGCAGGTCGGCCAAGCCACGATCCCCAGACGCTGGCCGACGAGCTCGGAGCGAGCCCAGGCCAAGCTCCACCTCGGGACAAACGAGGGCCTGAACGAGAGCGCGGACGGGCGTAGGCAGCCGCCGCGACGCGGGCACATCACCATCGTCGCCACCGCGGTTTTTGCTCTCGCTGTTGCCGTCGTCGACAAGTCGGCGCAGGGCCTTGCACTCACGGCCGTGAACGGCAGCCCAGGCGGCTTTCTGGCACGCTGCGTCGCAGTAAAACGCGGCGCGACAGCGAGAGCAACCGCGCGGCTTCCCTGGTCGAAGGCAGTGGCTGCACAGGCGATCCAACAGAGGCGTCACCGGTAGAGCCAGCAACGGCCGATCGAAGACCTGCACCGTCTGACCGGGGCGAAAGTCTTGGGCGGCGAACAGGCCGCGACCTTTGTCGTTTCCGGCGATGCCGACGCGAATCGTTGACCGAGGAGGATCCATGTTGCTGTGAGAGACTTTGATGCTGAAGGGTTACGTGACGATGACGATGGGGGGGCGCAGTAGACCTTGAAAGAGATTGGCGGTCGTCTGCACGTGACCGTAACGGCTTGGCGGGTTTGCGTCACTGAAGAGTATGTACGGTTTAGTGAACCTTTGCTGCTCCTTGGTCATATTTCTCGTCCTTTTTTTTTGTTATGAGAGAGCTCCTCGAGGAAGCAGAGATTGGACTTCCTCATAGCTCATGACGCTCTGCATCATGGCTGCCGTCGATGTCGCGGGCCGCCGCCAGCTTCTGGTGCAGGATGGTGCTCCAGTGTCCCCGCGCGCCCTTGTTGGCCCTCATGATCCTGTCGACATGGTAGTCCCAGCATCCCTCGGAGGCGGACAGATCATCATCGGACCGGCACTGGTGATCGCTCAGTCGTGGAACCCTGGGCCATTGGCCTAGCTCGGCGCCCATATCTTGGTCGAAGAAGTTGTCGAGGACGAGCTCTCCGATTTTGCGCTGCGCGCCGGCCCATTCCTTGCCATCAAGGGCGATGATCTCGAGCAAGCAGTCCATGATGCCTTGCTGGAGGAACTCGTGTCTGATCTCGTCGTTCTTGATGAGGCCGTTGAGGACGGAAACTTTAGCCTTGGCGAGTGAGGCCAGGTCTCTCACCGAGCCGGCGGCCGTTCTCTTCGTCGGTCTGAGGCTCATGAGGAAGGCCTGGCCGAACGGGGTATCGGTGGATGGACAGCTGCTCGCCTTGAGCTTCGGCCAGGCTTCGGCCACCTTGCTCAGGGCGGCTGCGTTGTTGGATAGGGCGCCGGCGAGGATAGAGGCGGCGCGGTGATGATGCGAGACGGATGCGGTAGGGGATACGATGAGGCAAAAAAGCGTTGTGAGGGCACGTGAGTCCTCGGCGAGCTTCAGGCCGTAGTAGATGTCATGGGCCAGCTCCTCGAGCAGGTCGAGAGATTCATCCGAAGGGAGAGCACCGCCTCTGAGCACGGCCAATGCGGCGAGGAACGGTTGTGATTCGGACTGCGGTTTCTTAACCTTTCCGACAGGATCGTAGGCCGGAGCGCGATTGGGAACGGGCAAGGCGGCATCTTGACGCTCCTGGGTAGGCAAGTCACCGTCTTTGACGACGACGGCTACGGAAGACGGATCCTCGGAGCCCGGGACATTGATCTTGGCCTCCTTCTTGTGCGTCTCCAAGTTGATGCGAACGTGCAGGCCAGGAGGCAGAGACTGGTCCTCGTGGACGACCTGGAATTGGTGAGTGGGAACGAAGAGTCGAGGGTAGCAATCGTCGGGGTTGGAGGTGTGGCAGATGAGGTCGGATGCGGGAGCTGCCGTAGCGGCGGTAGCGGCGAGCAAGCCGAGGACGATGGATCGTGAGCCGGTCATTTTTTGGGGGCGGGTCAATGGAGTCTTGTGATCAGTTCGACGGAGACGGGGAGACTAATGAAGACGGGAAGACCAATTAAGACTTGAGACAAAGTCGGAGAAGGAAGTAGGACGAGGAGGAGGAGGAGGAGATCGACAACGTGTTATCAGAATCCGGGGTCCGAGGGCGACGGCGTCTCTGTGAGGCTGTGCTCAGTGGCTGGCTTACTAAGTTGTGACGGGCTAGCGGCCAGGTAGGTACAATGAAGATGTGCCTGCAGATGTGGCTTGACTGATTCCGGAGAGAGAGTCGGCCCCACACCTTTCCCCCCCCCGCACCCGGCCGGGTCGGGGCTCTAGATTGATGGGTTTCCGTTGAACAAAGAGAGGAGAAAAAGGAGAGATAAAGGAAAGATGAGTTTCAGACGGACGCGGATGCCCTGACCTGTCTCACTTTTCCGAGACATTCTCTTCAAGGAAGAGAAGAGAAGAAAGAAAGAAGACGTATCCGTAGTATCCAGGTAGAAATCAAGGAGGCCGGATGCGCAACCCGTCATTCCATCGGGCCCGCGTTCCAACCCGTGGCCGCATCGGGCAAACCTGGAGGCGGGGGTTTTGGGAACGAGGCTGAGGCGGAGTTTTTTTTCCTCTTTGGCAGAGGGAAAACGGCTGACTGTGCATTCCTCGCGATGGAAGCGGTTGAATTGTCTGAGGTTGGGCGGAGTTTGCATAAGGGGTTGATTTGGGGTATAAAAAGACTGGTCTGTTTCTTTGAACAATGGGCATTATCATCAGCATCGACTTCGACTTCAACAAGAACAACAATAGAACCCCAATCATACGACAACAAGACAACTATCAAACTGCGTCAAGCCTGTATATACACACATTTCCTCTTCAACGGAACTTCCAAGCAAGAGTCGACACCTTATACTCACTCATACCTACATACACAACAACAACCCCTTGATTCACCACCTCCCCCATCCCGAGAAGAAGAAAAGAAACAAAAAAAAATATATATAGAAAGGGGCGCAAAAGGGGCAAAACGACCATGCGCTTCACCCTCCTCGCCCTCCTCGCCATGGCCACCGGCCTACAGGCAGCGCCGGCGAGCCACAACCACGCCCAACACCACTCCCTGCACAAGGCCACCACTTTCGTCCACGGGGGGATGCCGCCTCCTCCTCCTCCTCGGGTGTAGAGCCCGAAGGCGATGATGGATGGGGGTGGTCGTCGCGGGGGTGATGGCAGGGATGTGGCATGGTGAAGGGTTTAAGGCATTATACGGATATTTCTTTCTTTCTTTTCATCTTCATCTTCTTCTCCTTCTTCTTCTTTATTCACTCACTCATCCATTTCATCCACTCCTTTCTTCTTCTTCTTTCTTTCTTTCTACCCATTCATTCCTTCTTTTCATCACCTTTATTTTCTTCGTCGTAAGACGGGTTCTCTTCTTCTCCTTCTTCTTCCATCTACTTTTATCACTCGAGGCTGGAAAAACTCGACTACTTCTCTTCTTCTCGACAACATTTGCAAGACAAATCTTCCTTTTTCATCTCTTCTTCCCGAGTCTGGAACTTATACCCCCCCCCCCTTTTTTTTCACACCTTCTCATCTTCTTCACCTTTCACTTCTCCGAGCCGGAGCCTCGCACCAGATTCAAAAAATCACTCTCCTTCATTCTTCAAGCACCCTCCCTCCCTCCATCTCAGCGTGGCTGGTCCGCCATGGATGATGCAGGGTTCCCTCTTCTCCACGGCCTCGGCTCATTCCTTGCCAGGGCTTTATCTTCTCTTCTATCCACTTCTTTCTTCCCCACTCCTTTGTCTTGTTCGTGTTGAACCTCTTTCTCTCTCTTCTTCTTCTTCTTCTTCTTCTTCTTTACCTTCTCTTCTTCTCTTCTTCTTCTTCTTAACCTTCTTTACCTTCTTCTTTTCTCATCTTAACCCATTTCTATCCTTCATTTCGAAACTACACTCCTAACAACTTCTTGACTCTCATTTAACACCCTTTTTTTCAACTTCTCGATCTAGAATCTTCTCTTCCTCACTCTCTCTAACCTCTTTTTCTCTACCTCTTTAAACTTTCTCTTCCATCTAACTTTGAGTCTACTATTGAGCCCGGCATCTTTAAATTCACACTCCTTCTTTTATTTTCACCTTCTTTCTTTACTCTCATTAATACTGTTTTACTATCTTTTCCATCTTCGATTCATCTTCATCTACTTCATCTTCCTACTCTTTTTTTTTTCAACAAACTTCGTTTCTATTCCTCGATCTGGCATCGTCTATTCTTTTTTTCTTCATCCACTACTTACTTACCTTCTTGACTCTCCTTGACAACCCCTTTCACCCCATTCTACTTTTCCTCGATAACTTCCTTACCTTCTTTCACCCTCCTTGACAACTTTTTACCTTCTCAACTCTCCTTGACCAACTTCAAACCTACTTTCAAAGTATCATCCTTATCCTCTCTTCCTCTCTTCACTTCACTTCTCTCTTTCAACCTATATTCTTCTTCTTACTCTCCTTCATCTCCTTTTCTTTCTTCATCTTCAACCATTTTCCCTTCTTATACTCCCTTTTCAAGACTACTCTCAGCACGAGACAGTTTACTTCTTCCGATATTCCTATCATCTTCTTCTTCTTGCCCTTCCTTACTGAAAAGAAAGAAAAAAGCCTTAAACCCTTTCGTCTGCGGGAATATCTTACCGCTCTTCATCCACCACAGGACACTCCTTTCGACCGACTCCGAAGCAAAAAAAGAACAAAAAGCGGCTCCTGATTTTATACTTGATCTTTATAATTCATATACCACTTATTCTACTACGCAATAATAAGAACCAAGAAAACTTATTGCCTTTGATAAATCGTCCCTTTCATGCGCACTCTAAGTGACACCTTAACTATCCGTATTACCTAGATACCGATATGCCGTAGCCTGCATGGATAAGCCGAGGGCTGTATCCGCTTGACTGGCTGCTAGATCCCCTGATCAGTGAGGGCGTCAGTGAGTCGCACTGGCAGTGGCCCCTGACCCCGAACACGTGGGCTGTACATACAAGTTTCACAAGAGACTTTGTGCAAACACCAAATAAAATAGCCGCACTCACGCGGTAAAACGGCCAGCCAAGGAAAGGGGGGGGGACTAAGCGCTGCCGCCCGCCAATCACGGACCTTTGTTCTCGCCCCCTGCCAAGGCAACTCGAGTTACCTACTACTAGGACCACGGAGTGCTACCATTATTAACTCCGATACCCTGTTAGGCTATTAGGCTATCACTACCTACCTACCTGCTATTAGCCTACTACCTAATAGGAACCTAGTACTATCAGCCTATCAGCCTATTAGGTCAAGCTCTAGGTATCCGTGCGGACCTACCCTTCCTTCTCCATTCGCCTCCTCCATCAACACCACCACCATCACCACCACCATAATCTCCATCTCTCTCTCTCTCTCTCTCTCTTCCTCGTCGCCCGTGTCTCTCTCCCTCCCAAAAAAAAAACCACGATGCCGTCACCGCGTCGCCTACGGCTGCTCATGCTAGCCACCATCGTCGGCGTCGTCCTCATCCTCTTCTACGCCTCAAGCTTAGGCGAAAACGAAAAGGACCTCAAGGGCTCCAACGGGGGCGACTCGCGCACCATAAAGGACTTTTACCGCAAGACCATGGACGGCATGACAAAGGGCTCGCCTCCAGGCCAGGCCGTCCTCGACGGGAAGAGGAAGAAGAAGAACAAGGACGGCGCCGCTGCCGATGGCTCCAGCACCAAGGAGAGGCTGAGGGCGGCGGAGGAAAAGGCAAAGGCAAAGGCCAATACCAAGGCGCTGCGTCCAGATCCCCCGAGTCAACTCGTCGGCGTCGGGAACTCGGCAGACGGTCAGGCCAAGAAGCCTCTTCGTCCCGTCGACGCCGTCGAGCCCAAGAAGGATTTCGACGCCAAGAAGGAGCTGGATAACCTCGTCAAGGACAGGACCGGTAAGTTTTCCCACCCTCTTTTCTTACTTCTCTTTCAAGTCTCCTCTCCGCTACGAGAAGAAGAGATACCAAAACCGGAGCAAAAAAAGGAACAAAAAAAAGGGCTAACATTCTTTTCTTTCTCTCATTCCCGCAGTCGTCATCTTCTCCAAGACAACCTGCCCCTTCTCCAAACACGCCAAGGGCATCCTCCTAGAAAAGTACCGGATCGAACCCGAGCCCCTCGTCGTCGAGCTCGACACGCACGACCACGGAAGGGCCCTACAAGACGAGCTATACCGCAGAACGCAACAGCGCACCGTTCCCAACATCATCATCAACGACGGCAGCGGAAACATCGTCAGCCTCGGCGGAAGCGACGACATGGTCGAGCTCGACAACGCCGGCGCGCTGGCCCGCAAGTTTGGCGACGTCAGCAAGGGGCGCGCTCATGTCAAGCTGCGTCGGCTTGCCGTCAGTCGGCGCCGGATCTGAGCTTCTCCCGCACACTGCTATTTTCTTTTTAATCCTTGGCCCCCTTTATGTTTCTTTCTTCCTTCTTTCTCCTTCGGCGCTTGGCGTGTGCTGGGCGCGCTCCACACCGTTTTCTTTTTTATCCTCTTCTTCCATCTTCGGAGTTGGAGCGGGGGCGAGAGGTTGAGAATATGTTATCCGGAAGGCGTTGCGGGCGCCATTTCAGTTCGTTTTTGGAGAGGAGAGGGAGAGATAGCCAGAGCGACGGAGGGAAGAGAGTCGGCGAAAGAGCAAGATTCACGGAGAGACAGAGAGAGAGAGAGAGAGAGAGAGAGAGTGTGTGTGTGTGTGTGTCTCAGAGGGAGGTTCACAGAGAGGGCGAGTAGAGAGAAGAGAAAGGTTGAAGATGCCTCTTTTTTCTACTAATGAACAAAGAAGAGATTCCCCCCTTTTGAGCAGCGTACATACATAGGTACGCACATACATACTACACAGGGACATGAAGTCATTGCAAAAAACCATCGTGACTTTTGCTTCTTGATCCCCAATAAGAAAGACATGCCATCACCGCGTCGTCAAGACGTCCCCCTCCATGAAATGCTCCATGGCATTGACGCCGACGTACCTGCGACTCAACAAAGTCAGTCGTCAAACTTCGTCATCGACGGAATCCCAAGAGAAATCGATCACAAAGAAAAGGGGTAACCGGGGGGGAAACGGCAGGAAAAAAAAAAAACGTACGGGGTGAGCATGAGCCTCGTAAACTCGTCCAGGTCAGTCGGCCTCGCGTACATCCACAGGTCGCCGAAGCCTAGGTTCTCGACCCAGTAGTGCGGCTTCTCCCGCCAGGCCCTGTAGAAATCGACGGAGCTGGCCGCTTCCCAGAGGTGTTTGGACGCCGTGAAGGACTGGCGGTCGATCCACATGCCCGGCGCCGCTTTTTTTTTCCTCATCTGTCAGTTAAGGAGAAAGAGATGATGGATATGGGGATTCTGGAGGAGATGAGAACGTACGTTGCTCCGACCTCAACAGGTAGACGATGGACATGAAAGACGAAGCCGTCACGATAGTCCTCCGAACACTCTCGAGAAAGATCCAACTCTGAGACCAAGCCGGCATTAGCCAAGGGGGCAAAAAAAGAGAGAGAGAGAAAAACAAAGTCCGGGCATGACAAACAGAAACAGGGAAAGAAAAAAAAAGAAGAGACAAACCTCCCAGCTTTCGGGCGGAAGATGCCTCAAAGGCCTCCCGCCAGCTTGACCGGCCCTCTCCTCGAGCCTATCCCTCAGGGCGACCAGGTCCCTAAGCCAAGCGACCAAGACAGCCATTTCCCTCTCCGCCGCGGCGCCGAGCGCGACGTCCCCGTCAAAGACGCGGATGGCATTCGCAATCGTCAAGGCCTGAACGCGAGCCAAGATGTGTTTCTCCCGCTCATAGTTCTCAGCGTCGTCGTCGTCGTCGTCGTCGTCGTCTTCGTAATCGTCATCGTTGTTGTTGCCGCCGTGACAAGAAGTCGTCGTCGTCGTCCCCTCACGCAACACATCCCGACACGCATCGGTGATGAGACGCGCCGTCCACGCCCGGTTGAGGCTCGACCTCGTACTATGCGCCGCGGCGGCAGAGTACACGGCGACGAGAGGACGCGGTAGGGAAGAAGCCCAGAGACGAGGGTGCATGAAGGGCAGGGCGCTGTCGCGAGCCAACTGCGCAGGCAAGCCCGTCAAGAAAGCGACGACGAAGCCGACTCTCGACCGCGGGTCGTGAACCTGGGCCGGATCGAACTCGCGACACATCTGCTCGCTCGAACGCAGTACGGAGAGCTGACGTCCCGGCAGAGGCGGGGGCAGTGAAGGTGGAGGAGGCGCCGTCGTCGTCTTGTCGACGAAAAGCTGCCAGCCGCCTCCGATGCCGCCGCCGATGCCGATGCCATCGTCTTCTAGCAACGATAGATCTAGATCCAGGTCCAGGTCCAGGTCCAAGTCGACGAGCCCCGTCGTCCCCGTCGCTGTTGTCGTCGTCGTCGTCGCCGCCATCATCGGCCCCCCCGAATCGACGCTCCCCTCGTCATAATCGTCCACGAAGCCGGTGACAGGCATCCGCTGGTAGTAGCCGCAGTCGAGCCCTCGCGACACGCATCTGGAGCACCGAGGTGCCCTTTTATCGCACCGCCGTTTGCCTCTGACGCAGGCGTTGCAGCTCTTTTGCCGCGACGCCGCTGGCGAGTCGATCATTCACGAGGTTGCTGAGGGGTGAGAGACACCCTTGGGTAGGTGGGTAGGTAAACGGTAGGGCAATAGCCTAGAGATGTGGCATAGCCTGTAGCAAGATGGGTAGGTACGTAGGTTGATATTCATGCTGATGCTGATGTTGATCATCCAACGCTGTTGGTGACCTAATAATGCTGATGGCCTGCCTGTCAGGCTGTCGCTGATGCTGATGCTGATGCTGATGCCAACACTCACTCACTCACTGAATTCATAATGACATCTTAGATCAGCCTGCCTGCCCCCACCCTCCCTCACCCAGTCGGGGGTCAGCCCTCCGCAAAACTCCGCAAAGCAAAGTCCGCTCCGTGCCACGTGCAATTCAGTGGCGTCATCTTACAAAGGCGCAACTAACGACCTGCCTATATCTGGTACTCACTACCTACAGGCAAATTGCTCGTGCTTCCTCGAACCCTTCCTTACAGGTAGGTAGGTTGGCTTCAACCCTGGGGAGAACCAACCGTCCATACATGCCACATGTTGCTCTCTCTCTCTCTCCCTCTCTCCCTTTTTCCTCTTCCTTTGCTCTCCACATCTCTCCTTTCATCATCCTTCTCTCCTTTCATCATCGTCATCTCGACGCAGCTCTCCTCTATCTGCTCTTTGTTCTCTCCTCCCCCTTTCCCTTGCACCCCTTTTTTTAAGCATCTTCTCATTATCCGCGCCCCTCCTCCCTTTGGAATGAAAAATTGGGTATACGCCGCTGCCGCTGTGTCTCGTCCATCTCTCATGGGCTCGAAACACCGGCATGGCCCGGGACCCCGGCGTCCCTCCGCTCTTCCGGAACATTACCAAGAAAGAAAAAAAAAACAAAAAAGAGCTTTATCTGATACAATAGACTGAAGACGGGCACGAAACCAGAGATGCCATCGACAGTAATGGCAAATCAAAAGAAGAATCAATGAGGGGGTTTCGGGCGTTAAAAACCAAGAAAATCGTCGAGTCACCATCGTTCCCGTGACAGGGAGCGTTATTGGTGCTGTCACCAGTTGTACAGTGGCCTCGGCAGGCCAGTAATAAAGTTGACTGAAAAAAAAAAAAAGGCTGCCCCCCGGGGAAGAATTAGGGGATATTGATAAAAACACAGCGCAGCCTCTCCGAGTCGAACTGGATCGTTCGGGGCCGTCTTGGGCTGTCTCTCTCTCGTTCATCGTCTCGGTCTCATCGTTTACTCGTGCGTCTCAGGCTGTCGGAACACGAGATGGCTGTCGTCTTGAGGCTCGTCATGTGCCATTCTTGGCATCTCTCAGTATCTTTCGTGCCTGTATCCGTTGACTCGTGGCGGCTCGTATTGGACGCCCGTCATCGAGTCCGGCCCGCTCGGTATGCTGTTGCTGATGGACCGTAACGGCGGCAGCTCCGTCCGACTGGCGCTAGAGTAAGGGTCCCCCGCGTATGAGGCCGGCTGCGAGCTCTGCTGCGGCTGCTGCGGCTGCGTCTGCGGCTGTTGTTGTGGCTGTTGTTGTGGCTGCTGCTGCTGCTGCTGCGGCGGCGCGCCCTGCTGGCCATGGCCGGCAGCTTCCATTCTCAGGGTATGGTTTTCGCGCCGCAGCATGTCCAGCTCGGCAGCGGTCGTGTTGCAGTGCGACTGCAGCAGGCGTATGTGCTCCACCATCTTCTGGTGTTCGGCAATGGCTGGCGCACGACTCGCGTTAGCTCTGAGCTCCTCCGCATCATCCAACCATCCCCTCTTTCTAACCTTTGGTCAGGATCTCCCACTTGGAGGCTTTGGATCCGCGCTCCTGGGGCATCAGGTCCCGCAGCTGATCAAACAGCTCCTTCATCTCCGTCCGCCGCTTCCTCTCCGCCAGCTTGTGGCTCACCCTCAGCTCGGGCGTCCGGCTGTACGGCTGGGAGCCGGTGGGCCCGCCTCCCTCCTCGGCCTGCAAATCGCTGAGCTGCTTGTGCTGCATGGTGTGATGATGGACGGGCGGGAAATCGGCGTGATGGGGCAGGCGGATATGATCTGAGCCGTCGTCCAATCTCCGCTGGCCAGGGGGCAGCCGGGATTCGGTGGTGAACTGGCTACTGGCCACGGACTCGGTGATGCTGCTTCGTCTCGAGTCGTCATAACGGCCCGGTCCCAGCCTCGGCATGTCCTCCTCGGGGAAAGCCCAGGCCTGACCCTTAGTCGGCTCCGCGGCTCGGGCGATGTGGCCGGTGGCGGGGCCGGTGATGGCCGGCGCCGTCTTCACCATCTTCGGTTCCGGGTTTCGATCCGCGCTGGGCTGATATCCGTTGGAGATTCGATGCATCGCTAGGGCCTCGAAGCCGGGGCGGGGATTCCGTTGCGAGTGGAGCGTGTTCTGGATCGAGCTCGTCGACTGGTTGTTTGTCGTGTAGGGGGAGCCGCCCAGGCGCATGTCGCTGAAGCCCTGGTTGATTCTGCTATCGACGCTCTCGCGCCTGACGAGGGAGACGCCGGCGGCGAGGCTTTCGCCCAGAGTGGCGCCGTTGGGCGGCGGCGGCTGCGACTCGAGCGATGTAGGACGGTTGAATCTGCGCTGGTCGACGCTGACCGGGCTCGTGGGCGACACCATGGACGCGACGCTCATGTTGCTGGCCGAAGGGGAGACGAGGGCTTGGGGCATCATGTTGGCGGCAACGGGGGAGGGCGTCTTGTCCGCCGAAGACGACTGGTAGCCCGAGGCGGTCGGGCTGAGCCCGTTGACGCTGAACGAGGCGGCAGACGTGTCTGCTCGGCCGGGAGTGAGCGACGGAAAGGGGGCAAGGGGAGAGAGGTTCGGAGGCAGGACGCCACCTACGTTTGCTCGACGTATCCGTCGTTGAATAGAAGCCAGAATCGCGCAGCTGGGGGAGAGGGGCGCTGTGCACCGAAGGCTGGTCGTCCTGATTTAGTATGTTTGTCAGACCCGCAGCCTTGGCGGGCGTCGGCCGCTGCTGCTGGGCCTGCGACTCCATGATCGCCGTCATGTCCAGTCGTGGGGCGAAGGACGGAGGGAGGTGGGTAGAGAGGCAGGCAAGCCGACGTCGAAGAGGTGACGGGCCGTGCCGGGCGAGAATGTTGGAAAGGCAGGGGAGAATAAAACCTGCGTAAGATGAAGAATAAAGACTGTTGTTTATTCTAGGTCGATTTTTCAATAATAAAAAAGGTAATAAAGAGCCAGGGCCGTAGGAGGAGTGACGGGATCGAGGTATATCGTCGACGTGGTTGTCCCCTCCGCCTTTGTCTGGGGACACGAAATCGTAGCGACGCGGCTCTCGAGCAAACAGACAGGCGCAACACAGCGAATGAGCAATTGGCGTGCGATGCTGATGAGGAAGCGGACGAAGGAGGGAGAGACGAGAGACAGTGGAAACCCGGCGGTGGTCGAAGGGGAGCGAGAGGAGAGGATAGGAAGAGAAGAGAAAGGGGGGGGGGGGGGGGGGGGGGGGGGGGGGGGGGGGGGGGGGGGGGGGGGGGGGGGGGGGGCGGGGGCCGGGGGGGGGGCCCCCCGGGGGGGGGGG
>PDHP01000163.1:56562-83467 GCA_003339455.1 Ophiocordyceps camponoti-leonardi (nom. inval.) | reverse complement strand
CCTCCTCCTCCTCCTCCTCCTCCTCCTCCTCCTCCTCCTCCTCCTCCTCCTCCTCCTCCTCCTCCTCCTCCTCCTCCTCCTCCTCCTCCTCCTCCTCCTCCTCCTCCTCCTCCTCTCCCTCCCCGGTTCTTTCACACAAAGTCGCCAGCTAAGCAAAACCCTCTCCTCATATCCAAAAAGGTATACGGCTCGAGCCTAGGTGCGCAAACAGCGATCTCATACTGGAATTCGTCGTACCCATCGACAAGAACTGTGTCGTGAAATCAGGCAAGACCAAGAGGAGGACGTATAGGTCTGATATCAGCTGCATCATCGACCATACGGATTGGTACTGGAAGAAGCGTGACGATATTATTGCTTGAGTCTATCTGGATGGGTAAACTTATTGTGGTCACGGACGACAGTTCTTGTTCTTTCTCTTCCGATTACTAGTACTGCTCTTACTAGGGTTTTCAGACCCTTCTCTATTCACGTTCTTTGATATATGTGGTGGATAGATAGACTCGATAGATGGGCGTTGGCTTTGTTCTTCGAGCTCTGTTTTTCCTCTCTTCGACTTGAGATGAGATGCTGTTCCGTATCAGAGCAAGGACAGATGGGGGCTTCTTTTACTATGCGTCCTAGGTTAGAAACTCTTAAACTAGACAGAGATGCCCTCGTTCTTCTCTCTTCTCTTCCTCATGCCATACAACTTCATATGAAACTATCAACAAGAACCGTAACCCCGTTTTCACAAGTCTCTCGCCTCTCGCCTCCCTCGAATCTGACGACTTCTCCTACAAGCGATAGCTTCTAACCTCCCTCTCTCCTCATCCCTCACCTCTCGCCCAAACCACACACATACACACACACACACACGCCCATCATCTACATCATGCCCCGTCACATCTTCCAAAACCGGGTCATCGCAGTCGCAGGCCCGCTACCAGGCCAGCTAACAGTCGACAACCTACGACGATGGACCGAAACACGAAGAGGCCGCTTCAGCGACGACGTCGACTCAACCGTAACGCACCTCCTCTGCACGACTGAGCAGTTTGAGCAGCGTGTGCCACGAGGTAACAACGACTTCTTCTTCAAAAATTCCTTTCTCTCTGAAGTCGAGGAGAAGAACAAGCTTAACCGACGGGGCAGTGAAACAGGCCCTGGCGCTGGGTAAAAGATGCAACGTCGTTCATCACGACTGGTTCGAGTTCTCGATCGCCGCTCTGCGCGAGAAGAGACTTCCCGAGCATCAGTTCCGGATGCTGAGCAGGCTGGCGAAGCAGAGGGCTAAAGAGCGGGCGTTGAATAGGCTTGCGAGGGGGGAGAGGGAGGGCGAGCGCTGCGTGAATACGAGTTGAGTCCTTTTTCTTTGGCCTTTTCATCCTTGTCTCTTTGCTAACTTTGTCACACACAGACTTGTTTCACATCTATCGTGATCGTGACATGTTCGCCTACAGCATCAACTTGACCCGCGGAGGAGGAGGAGGAGGCGAGAACAAAGACGAAGAGCGATATACACTCTGCGTAAGTCTTCACCTATTTCGAATATCCTCAGAAGGGGGGAGCAAGTAAGAGACCAACAACAGACGAAACAAACAAAAGCTCTGGGAATCCAACGCAAAACCTCACCTCTACTGGTTCACAGCCAAATTCCTCAAGCGCAAAGGCGACAGCCAACCAAGCTATCACCGACCCAGCCGTTGCGCGGGTAAGTGGCGTCACGAGATGCTCCTCTTCGCCGACTTCTTCCGTCTCAAGACGGGCATCGAGTGGCAGGATCGCGTGCTTCGTGAGAGGACGATGGTCGCGTCGTTTTTTCAATACGCTCCGCCGGTGAGTTTGAAGAAGAGATTGCCCGAGAAAGAAGTCTGTTCTCGAAAGGAAGCTGATTTTCCTTAGGTCGGCGGTAAGCCCGTTGGACGTCGGTTGCGTTTTGATTACGACTATTGCCGTGAGGTAAATGCCCAGATAAGGGGGGTTCCTTACTCGCAGCCCAGTGTCGGCGATGAAAAGTCGGGCGAAAATGATGATGGCGGTGGTGGAGGTGGTGGTGATGATAATGGTGATGGTGCTGGTGGTGATGACGATGGTAATAATGGTGATGATGACGATGATGAAGCTTCCTGTCTCGAGCAGCAACCAGACCAAGTCATCGAAGGGGCTTGCCTATCTGACGAAACCCCCTGATGATGATATTCTCACAACATCTTCCACGGCATAACATATAAAAGAAAGGCAGCAGCAGATAGCAAAAAATAGAAGAAAAAAAAAACAATGGCTCAGAATCTCAACTTAGGCATCACAAAAACCAACAACACCAGCAAAACCATCAACCCATACACCCAAGCATAAAGCATCATCCTCCCCCACCACCCCTGACCCTCCGTCATCCTCCTCAGCGTACCCATCCTCCCCCGCGCGGCCTCCATCCCCCTCTCCGTCCTGTTCATGCCCTCGCCCGCCCGTCCGAGGACCTCCTTGTCAGCCTCGAGCGTCGACGAGATCCGCTGCGAGCTGGCCCGCAGAGCGCCCGCCATGCGGAGCATAGAGTCCGAGAGGGCGTCCTGCTCGGCGCGCTGACGATCGAGCATCGCCTCCGCCGTCGCCGTTGATGTCTGAGGCGTCGCTGGCTTAGACCGGCCGGCGAAGAGGGCGGCGCGTGCCGAGCTGTGTGACGATCGAGCGCGGAGAGACGTTGTTGTCTGTGTCGGCGGCGGTGGTGGTGAAGAGGGCGAGAGGAGGTCGTTGTCGTCGTCGTCGTCGTCATTGGCGGGAGGCGGAACCGACGTCGCAGTCGGCGGCGAGACGGACAAGACTGCTGCTTCCTCTACCTCTTCTTCCACCGTATCTGCCGCAGACGTAGACGGAGTCGGCACCACCTCGTCGTCAGTCGCGAGCCTTTCATCCCCAGAGCTCTCTCCGTCGTCCACGGCCAGATGTCTCAAGTCCGCCAACCGATCAAGCAAGCCGTCGACGACCTCCCTGGCAGCCTGAAGCGCGTCCTGCATCTCGCTTCTCCGACCGGGCGCCTTGATCGCCGCCACATCCTGCTCCAAGGCGACGAGCAGCGTCCGAGCATATTCCACGTTCTGCCGCCCGAATTGATTTCCCATGAGCTTGCGCCGCGCACCGAGAAGCGTCGTGTTCGAGCTAGCAACGTAAAAAAGGGACCTACCGCTCCCACCCTGGTCCGTTCGTACTCGCTCGTCCGCAGCTGTTGCTCTCGCTCGGTCGATGGTCGGAGCACGTTTTGTTCTAGTCGAGATAGGAGCTGCGATAGTTGGAGCAGTCCCGCGTCCTGGGGACTTTCGACCCCGTCGGCCAGTAGGCTCTGCACTAGGCGCACCATTGCGCGATGAGAAGGTAAGGGTAGAGTTCCAGCGATGCCCGATACAGGAGTCGTCTAAATAAAAGGGATACTGAGGCTTTGGACGAGGCAAAGATATGATGACGTAACTGGACACCGAAGGGTTGTCGGTGGCTGAGAGTCAGGTGGACCGATTTTGACACGTGATGTTCTCGACCACATCTGACAGGTCCGTCGCCAGCTTCATCCATGTCCATCGTGACCGTTGTTCGCGGCGACTCATACGTCGGACTGTTGCCTCATCCTTGCGCTCTTGTGCTACAGCGCTTTGTAGACCAACCGAAGTTCTAGTGGTCCAATCAGACACAGACATGATGATGAACCGCTTGGCTCTATCACGAATCCGCACCCCCCTATCCAATCCCCCTATCTAATCCCCTTGGCCACCTTGACAAAGGCCGCCACCTTGGCCAAGTCCTGCTTCCCATCTTCCTCTACTCCGCTGCTCACGTCAACCCCGATAACCCGGTCGCTGAGCTCGCCCAAGGCAGTCACCGCCGCGACCACGTTGTCGGGATTCAAACCCCCTGCTAGAAACACCCTGAGATCCGCATCTCTCTCCAAGGCTGCCCTGACGTTCGACACGTCCAGAAGCTTCCCCGAGCCCGACCCGGAGTCGAGCAACGCTATTGCGTGGTAGCCACGAAGGCCGATTCCGACCTGTCCGGGCTTGAAACAGCGGATGACCGGCACCGGTATGATACTCGCCCACTCGATCGGCTCATCGCCGTGCAGCTGGACGAGATCGAGGTTGTAGGTCTTCTGCATCTCCAGCACGTCCCCAAGTGGCTGGTTCTGGAAGATGCCCACCAAGCGAGGCCGACGGCTCTGAAGCCGCCATTCGGTGGCTGCAAAGTAGTCTGTCGCACCCGTACTGGGCATCTGCCCTTGGCCTTCGGTACTCGACGTACCTCGATACGAGTGCACGGCGTCGGATATCGCAAGTGCTGTCTCGTGGCTGATGCAACGCTTCGCACTCGGCACTAGGCATATGCCCACAAAGTCGGCCCCAGTCTTGACGGCCTCCTGCGCCGCCTCTACCGAACGCGTTCCGCAGATCTTGACGTAGAGTGGCGCACCCGGCTGTGTCTTGATCGCACGCTTCGAGCCCGAGCAAAGCTCGCCGATGAAGACACCGGCGTCGGGCGCTCGCATGATAGCCTCGCCCACGAGCACGGCGTTGACCCCGTCCTTCTTGTTCATCAGCACGTCCTCGTGACTGTTGATGCCGCTGAGCGCACAGAGCAACGTGTCATTCGGTACCATGCTCCTTAGCCGGCCCGTCGTCTCGAGATCGACCTCGAAGCTCTCCAGGTTGCGGTTGTTAACCCCGATAACCCTGGATCCCAGCTGCACGGCCGTCTTCATCTCTTGCGCATTCTGAACTTCAACGAGGGGCTCCATCCCAAGAGACAGGGAATATTCGTAGAGACGTTTGAGCAGTTCCGGTTCCAGCATCTTAACGATGAGGAGCACCGTGTCTGCACCCGCAAGTCTCGCCTCGAGTATTTGGTACTCGTCAAAGATAAACTCCTTGCGTAGAATCGCCGGCCTGTTCGGCATTGCGTTGAGGACCTGGCGCACGGAACGCAGGTCCTCTATGCTCCCTTTGAACCATTCTGGCTCCGTGAGGACCGAGATGACACTGGCTCCCGCCAAGGCGTATTTTCGCGCCTGAGTTGGTGCGTCCATGTCAAGCGCGAAGACACCCTTGGAAGGAGAAGCCCGTTTGATCTCGGCCATGAGAGCCACATCAAAGGGCGACTGCCGCAGGCGGCCGACCAGCGGCACCAGAGGAGGTGCCGCGTTGAGGTTGTAAGCAGCTTGCATATCTGTCATCCGTTGCGACGGAATCTCCTTTTGGACGGCGACGGCGGCTTTGCGGCTCGCGTATATACGTTGGAGGATATTGTTGCCCTTGAACTTCACCTCCGCCGGTGGGCAGGCGTTGAGCGGCGCCGTCTTTTGTAACTTCGAATTTTCCTCCCAAGTACCTCCTCGCATATGCAGGAAGTTGCGAATCATTTTTCGGCCTTGGGAAGTAAGGATACTCTCCGGGTGAAACTGAACCCCCTCGACGGTTAGCTGCTTGTGGCGGACGCCCTGAATAATGCCAGGAGAGCCATCGGCCTTGGCCACCCATGAAGTAATCTCAAGGCACTCCGGCAAGGTGACATGAGTTCCTGCAAGAGAGTGATACCTTGTCACTGGTAGATTCTGTTCAAGGCCGGCGAAAACACCCCTGCGGTCGTGCGTCAAGGGGGAGGTTTTCCCGTGAAGCCACTCTCCGGCAGTTTTCACGTCACCACCGTAGACGTCGAATATGCATTGCCTGCAGAGTGTGAGCAGAGCGAAGCCTGGTGAGGATTCGAAGAGAGAAGCTCACAGGCCCATACAGACGCCAAAGATGGGTATCTTTCCTGCAAAGTGCCGGATGGCATCTCGGCTAATGCCCGAATCGGTTGCGGGATGTCCAGGACCGGGACTGATGATAAGCTGCGTTGGATTCTTCTCTATGAGCTCTTTTAGACTGATCTGGTCGTTCCGAAAGACATGAACGGTGGCCCCTTCGAGGACGAGGTATTGGTAGATGTTCCAGGTGAAGGAGTCGTAGTTGTCGATCAGGATGAGGTTGGATGCAGTCTGGACGGGGGGAGACGGGGCGGGCTGATGGGGGGAGTGGTCGATGATATCGAGAGATGACGGCATCCTGCCAAGAAATCTTTGTCAAGCAGGATGATGATGATAGGTTGATGGAAGGATTCCCAGCGTTACTATGATGAAGTCAGTAGGAAGCTTCGTCGAGATATGGATAGTGATTAGGTAATCTGAAGCTGGAGCTTCGCTGCTGCGACCCGCGTCGCGCCGGCTAAACCTCGGCCCCTGTAGAGCTTCGTTCAAAATATGAGCAGTGCTTCAACAGCTCGAGATGCACGCTCACAACAACATACCTAAGCGCGTCGAGCTTCCTCTGATGCATCTCTCGCCGCTACAGCTTCCTTGACACTTTCGGCCATGGCGCCGGTGTCCGATAGTAACTATTTTCCCTCCCTGGAGGACTGCCTCTCTGGCGACCGGCCGCTTCTGTATGCGTCTCTAGCTTGCTTCTTCCGCCGTCGCGCGCTGACTTGATGCCAGGTCCTGGAGAGATGTGTCCGTCGCGCTCTCAGACGAATGCGGCCGCCAACAATCGTCCTCGGTTCTCGCTGATTTTCTGTCTGACGAGTTCGTACTCTCCTTCTTCGACGACCCGTCCAAGGCTTTCGCGCCGCCCGACCAGGCCTCAAAGACCGATTTCGAAACAAAGACTGCGCCAATCAACGCAGCCTCTGCTTCGACAAACGGTCAAGACATTGCCACTATCAAAGGCGACGCCGAATGGCTCAGCAAGCATGCCAAGGTCAACCTCGTCGCTGCGCTGCGCGTTGTGATCATTGAGATACAAACGAGACCTCTCAGGCATCTCATGGGCCCGCTTTCTTCTCAGGATGCAAAGAATCTGCAGGAGGCCGCGGGTCTCCAGAACTCACAAGGCGCATGCTTCTTATATGATCTGGGCGCGGCCTCGACACTTGACGCGGATGACATCTCGGCCGAATTCGATAAGCCAGACGCGAGGAAGCGGCGACTCTTCGATACACTTTTAACCGAGCGACGGTCCTTTATGATGGCGATGGACTATATGGCTTCTTTAAAGCTTTACGGCAGGCTCCCGATCCTTGCCTCTGTGGATCGCGACATGGCCGTTCGTCATGGTCTGAACTCAACGACGCACGACACAGCTCTACTCCTGCCCGCCTATCTGAAGTTAGTGTCAGAGTGCATGGGCACTATCGACGCAGGCTTTCAGTCCCTGACGGACGAACCTCTGCTATTGCTAGAGAGCGTCGAACTTGACTGGCTAAGGAGTCTTCTCACAGAGACAACCCACGCTCTGTCGGTCGTGTTTCAACTGGTGGACAGTTTAGGAAGCGAATTCTCACCTTCTAACGTCATCAACCAATGGTTCTCCTTGATGGACGTTTATGGCTTCTTCGGATCCGTCCAGCCGGTCAGTAAAGCTTGCCCTCGCATGAAGTTCGCGGCGCTGACTCTCAGCCAGATTCACCCAGTTATCGCGGAGCTGATCCCTCCGCTCAAAGCTCTGTCTTGTGCAATCTCCCTGAGCCTCCTGAAACCCGCCCGATCTCTGACCTTTCTTGCTGAGAGGGAAGAGGACCCGACGTTGCCTGACGATTCATATGATGCCTATCTACTGTCTTCGGATACATTAGAGCAGATTCACAAGAGCATTCTTAACGCGGCCGGCGCGGATTGTGAAGGCGCCATGCCCGTCATTCTCGCCTGGACCCTGTTACTTCATCGCATGATCGTATCCTATCAGAATCGAAGCGAAAAGCGAGACAACTTGCTACAACAGAATGCCCGGGAGTCCTTCGAGTCCGCGGTCAGTGTTACTCGGCAGCCTGTTGGTAGGCGCAACTCGGCCGGTAGCATCCTCTCGATCGAGTCTTCCAAATTCGACGGCTTCCTGGAAAGCGCCTCGGGCCTCAAGGACTTGCAACTCGTTGAACAACTGGCCGCCGGAGTCATGGCTCAGGGGAGAGTTTTCAACATAATGGCAGACATGGCCACTTCCTTGGGCCCCTCTGCAGACGGTAGCATGACGCCGCTGGTCAGCTCGCGCATCAGGACCGCTTTCCTGGAGCTGCTCAAGGTTTCTTACCCCGTTGTTGGGTATCGATCCGAGCCGCTGGGGTCGCTGCTCTCCCTCTTGGCACCTGGACATGGTTACTGGGACCTATCGTCCAAAGACGCACTCTCACCAGCGCAAGACGTCGTGGCTTGCATGCTTCACGACGACCATGCGATGGAATTTTACTTTCAGCAAGCTCTGGATCGTTTTCCGTACGAATTCGTGCCCTTCATCACGATGTGCAGGAGGTTCTGTGCGATTCCTCAATTGGACGACGATAGGTCCGACTTGGTCCTCGGCTTGCTGAGAAGGACACCAACCCTCACCTTCACTCTACCGGAAGCCTTTTCAGGCTACGAGCTCGTCCAAGAAGACGAGAACACCAACTCCTTCTGCCTGACGCAGGAAATACCATTGATAGCCTTGTCGTCGTCGTGGAGTAGGAGGTGTATCGAGGACGACGTCTACAGACTGCCCGTCGGGACGTTGGGGCGCTTCGTTACGGACTCTGGGAGGGTTGTCGTCGTCGACTACCCACACTCGACTCTGTCGTTGCTCGGTCGGCAACTGGAGATTAATCTCGCCAAAGAGGGCTATCAATCGGAATTGGGAATGCTGCAACCAGACGATGTCGCCGAAGTCATTTTCTTGCTGTCTGTCCTGTTTCGCGCGGAAAACCTAAGAGCGGAGCAGACGAGTTCCGGCAACGCCTTGATACACGGGGAAAGCGACCTTTTTCAGGAGGTTGGCAGGCACATCAGCGGCGGCAAGGACATCATCACCGTCGTCTGCGAGACGATGGACTACTTCATGCAGGATGAATGGGCAATGGCAGATGATGTCGCAGTCCGCGTCCTGAACGCCTGCGTCACGTTCCTGGACGCCACTCTGCCGGTACAGCCAAGCCGAGTCTGGTCGTACTTGGCTCGAAGCGAACTTCTAAGCTCAGAATCCAGGGCCGGCAAGTTGGCAAAGATCACCGGCACTCTCGATTTGGTGTCTGGGAGATTCGACTTGCTCATGTCCTCTGTTTCCTTCTTCTCAAGGCTGGTCGACACAGCAATGTGCTCGGGCGTGCAGCGCCGTGCCAACAACAAGCTCGCTTGCAAACAGAAACTGGATTCGAATCCCTGGCTGGCCACCGCTGACAGGGTGCTGGCCCGTGTGAGCCTCTCTGTCGCGCAAGCCACCATTGACATTCTGGAGAGCACGTCGACGTGGCGGTTTGAGTCGGAGACCGGTCGATTGTCGGTGTTGAATAAAGTCGTGCCTGTGTTGGACAAGTTCGTCTTGTACAGCTTCAGCATGGGCGAGTTACCCAGCTCTGACAGCCTCATGGGCGAGTCACCGAGCTCTGACAGCCTCACATCTTGCCTCCGGCCTGCGGCCTCGTACATCGTCGATTGCTTCATGACGCCGGCGACAGGGACACTACGATACGGACCTATACTCTCTTCCCTCGGTGCCGCCTTTGCCTCGTCCGACTGCACGCTATACCCCAGGCGCGCCGCAATAGTACAAAGCCAGGCATGCTCTGTTCTCGGATTTTCTACGACGCTGCTGCGTGCGGCAGACTATCTAGGTCGATCTTCGGCGATGCTGGAATCCTACCTTTTCAAAAGCTCGACGCTGCTAGCCCGGCTCTCTGCCTCACCACGTCCTGTCCGCGTTCCTGTCATCCTTCTGCTGGAGGCTCTCGTCATCAACGCGGGCAAGTCCACTGGCGAGCCGCCTTCGCTCCTGGGATATTTAGGACCTCAGATTTCCAAGTCATTTCTGCAGTCGCTCTCTCGACTCGGAAAACCATTCGCTTTAACGCAGGATGTCAAGGCGATTTGGAGCTTCTTTTCCTCGATCCTGCGGAACCGGCAGCAGTGGATGTCCAACTGCCTGTTAACCGGCCAGACGCCTCGCGAAGCAATGAAAGACCGCGGCAAAAGGGAGGAGCTAGCGGCGGATTCCGTCTTCGTCGGCGCCTTGGCGAAGCTCAAGCGGCTGAAAGACCTCGAAAGTGTCGAGGCCCTAGCCGTACTCGACTTTGTTGCCTCGGCGCAAAACTACTGGCCTTGGACCATCTTTACACTGTTGAAAGACACGTCATACATCGACGGTCTTCGGGCGTATGTGCGCGAACTGAAGTCGTCGCAGTTGACGGTCAAGACGGACGGCATCCGCACCGGTCTCGACGCCAGGAAAGCAGCGTACGTGGCGGAGACATTGGCCATGCAGCTGTACCATGCGCGCCACCAGGGCACGGCGAAGAAGGACGCCCAGAGCCTTGTGACGGATATCGACTACTACCTCCGCGACGGCGTCGAGGCAGCGGGATACAACAAGTCTCTGCACAACAACTTTGCCAAGAATTTTTCCACCAAGTACTTTGGCTGCTCTCTCGAGCTCTTCAAGCGGACGTCGCTGGTGGCAAGAGAGCTGGGCGAGAATTATTACTATGACCTCGATCGCGCGGACGATATGCTGAGATTCGACCCGGGATGGCTCGGGCGAAGAGGCGACGGATTCAAGAAGGAAATGGAGCTTGCCAACGCGAACCTTTCATTGGTGGATGCTCAGATAGTAAGTTGAAGAGGCCAGATGGATGAATCGGTGGCACTAACCATGGTGTATCTACAGGCTCTTTTCCATGCCTGGGAATTCCTGCTGGTCGAGCTCACCACTTGCCTGCCGGCGGACGACACCGTACGCAGACAGATGCTGCAGGTCGCACAGCAGTGTCTAATGGCCAACCAAGTACTTCCGGGCCCCGAAGCCATCTTCATGAAGCTGGTCGACGCAAGGGCGAGCCTGGCTCTCATTTTGGTGCAACGGCTTGTCAAGTCTTCGATCACCATCAAAGACGCCAACCAGCTCCTGTCTACGCTCGTCGGCACGATGCACGCGATCGAGGATCCGTTCACGGAGCAATCGATCAAGCACTACCGCACCCTACTGAAGATGCTATTCGCCACGCTCCGCGTCTACCAAACTACAGATGCCAAGACGTCGGAATCGCCCGTCGACGTGGAAATGCCGGGGGTGAACGTGGTTCAGACGATACTCAATGTGTTGGATCATGTCGTCGGCAGGGGCTTCCGAACGCTCGTCAGCTTCGTTCACGAGAGAGACGCAGGCGTATCTCCGGAAGACCTAGCCCTGCTAACGGCGATCCTGCAGGCCTGTCTGAGTCTCCCGACGATGGACCAGTCCCAGGCGCAGATCCTGAACATCATGGCGTCGCATGACGTGGTTAACGCCGCCACCTCACTTTTCTCCTGGGCCGACCAGTTGGCGGTGCAGGGCGATCCGGTGTACGGCGAGCTGAGCGTCTTGTTCTTGCTGGAGCTCTCGAGCTTGCCGTTGCTGGCAGAGCAGCTCGCATGCGACGGCATCCTCGGCAACCTCTTATCGACCAACCTAGCCCGGTACATGCTCAAGTCCAACATCTCGCCGTACGCGGATGCCGCCCTGCCCCAGAGGTGCTACTCGATCTGGGCCAAGGGGCTGTTGCCGCTGGTCCTCAACCTGCTGGCCTCCCTGGGCCCGACAATCGCAACGGAAATCGCCTACATGCTGAACCAGTTTTCGCACCTGCTAGACGCGAGCGTGGAACGTTTCGAGGCGCCGAGCGCAAGCCGGACGCGGTCGAAATCAACACCGCATTACTTGACGCTGCTGGCCACGTCGGAGATTCATTCGCTGGCATTGCTCACCCGCATTCTCGACGGCCTGCGTCTCAACTACGGACGCGAGATTCCCGGCGTCGAATGGGACTCGAGCGGCCTGCTGGAGAACGTCGAGTTCTGGCTCTCTAGCAGGCGACTGCTCAGGGAGAGGCTGCTGCCGCTGGGCTCGCGCGAGATGGGGTGGAGGAACACCAAAGTGGCGGTGGGCAACGACCACCACGATAATTTATTGGAGTGGAAGGTCGTCTGCCAGCTGGAGGCGATAAGGGACGTTTTGAGCGAGGAGCTTGATGCTTGATGGACCGCCAACGTCCTAGGGGGGGAGAGGTGTGTGCAAAGATACCTGTATCAGTTGTTGGATGTAACGATAGAGTCGGCATGAGCAGTGCATACGAGCCTATAGGTAAATCTTTTTTTATACGTCAAGATGGGCGATGTATTTTGTCGGCGTTGGCTGCTTCTTTTCGTATCGCCTTCCGTATCGTCATGAGAGGAGGCATTGAATCCTAACAAGAGGACAGGGAACCGGCCTAAGAAAGAGAGAGAAAGAGCAAAAAAGAAAGGGAAGAATACAGGAATTGACTCGCCCAGTCCCGTTTCTAGGCGAGGGAAGCGCGCCCCCTCAACATCTCTAACCCCGTCACTGGTTCTGCATCTGTTGGGCGAGTTTAGCGTTGTGCTCCTGGAAACGCTCGCCGAGTCGCTGCTGGGTGGCCATCCACTTGCTGACGCAGCGACTTATGCAGCCGTTCTCACGCGAGGAGAGGGCTTTGGAGGTGAAGTCGTCGACGCAGCTGATGAAGCAATGTTCGACGACGCCGCCGAAGACCTAGAGGAGAGGAGAGGAGCAGGCGTGTGCCTCGACAGGGTCAGCCTATGTGTTTGAAGACTTTTTCGCAGAAGAGGGAAAGGGAATAACGTACGCCCATGAACTCTTTGATCTGGCGCTTCTGTATGCGCTGTTCGAGCTGTCGCTGCTCGGCGGACGATAAGCTGCAAGGGGTGGGAAGGGGTGAGTCAGTAGATGTTTTCAGTAGGAAGACGAAGAGATAGAGAGAGAGAGAGATAATATCTTGGGGGAGCAAACTTACCTGTCCATGATGGGCAAGCTGTGGAGTTTTGAAAACGTTGAGGTTTTTTGATGATGGGGACGATTTTAATCAAATTTCGGCACGCTTCTATCTCTTCGTCTGATGGCGGCAGCGCACTTTGATGCGCGAACGTTGGTTGGTTAGTAAGCTGAGATCGAACCTACCCTGTAGACAAGGGTTTTGCGCCGAAGCTTCTTTTTACGCTGATGATGACGGGAGCTATCCGCACATCCACCTAGATCGACTTATTGATGATGATGGCAGTCCGAGCCATAGAGAGTAAAAAAGCTACCTATTTTCCTAGTATGAATGCTATGGTCTTCGCAGGATAGGTAGGATGACGCATGACCCTTCTTTTCTTAATGTTATTTTAATGCTTGTTTGACTTTTTACCACAGGTTTATATACGTGCACGTATGTACATATGTATGTACATGTTGAGACGGAATCCAGGTTCGGCTCGCTTCAGGGTTCAGGCCTAGGGAAAGGAAAGCATGGAGAAGAACACAACCACAGAAGACGAGGAGGAGAGGAAAGAAAAGTGCATGCATATAAAAATAAGCTGGTGCGGAATGCAACCCTTGATATTGTGCCGTTGCCCCCATGTGTATCCGTACCATGCAAGATATTGATTGTGTGGATTGCCATGGCCGACGGGCTCGTCTTTGCTGCGTTTTCGTTGGGGGTTTTGTTGGTCGCTTCCTCGTGCCTACGGGCTACGGCTACGGGCTACAGGCTACGGGCTACAGGGCACAGGCTACGACCCAGCGGGCCAGCACGGTGAAGTACCTACTATAATTAGAAGGCTACAGCGATGATGTCTGCTAGTGACAGTCCCCCACAGCGGAAGGCTGGCTAAGCTACAAGTAGAGTGGCTTGCCGTGCCATGTCTCTCTCTCAAGTCTCAACACACGCACACTTCTTCTCTCCCGCTCCTCTCTCTCTCCCTCCCTCCCTCCCTCCCTTTCTCTCACACTCTTCTCACTTTGTCTCTCGCTCGCTTTTCTCCTCGCTCGCTCTCTCGCGCGCGCGTGTTTTTTTTTCCTCATATTTTTGCTTGTTGTGCCTGGACCCTCGTTCTCTCTTCTTTAAACTGCTTCCCACTTCTTACCCCCTCCCCTCTTTTTTTTTTTTCCTCCTCTTGGCTCATCGTCCGCCCTCGAAGCCTGTTCCAACGTCATTCGCTTCTTTTTCCCTTCTGCTCAGGCCGCCTCGACAGGACCTATTTATTACCCCGTGCAGCGCTGGAACGGACGCTGTCACACCTGTCGTCGACAACACGCCCCATCTCCCCAGAAAAAAAAAACAAGGTATCCTACCCGTACCCTCGCCCTACCGGATCGGCGGACAGATACCCGCCTCGGTACCTGCTTCTCCCCTCCCCTCTCTTCTCCCCCCCCCCCCCCCCCCCCCCCCCCCCCCCCCCCCCCCCAAAAAAAAACAAGGCTCCCCCCCCCGGCCCTCGCCCCCCCGGATCGGCGGACAGAGCCCCCCCCCCGGCCCCGCCTCCCCCCCCCCCCCCCCTCCCCCCCCCCCCCCCCCCAAAGCCAGGGTGCTGCTGTTCCCTCTCTGCCCGCCCCCCCCCACACACATAACCACCACCACCCCCCCATTTGGCATCGCCCTCTTCCTCTTTGCCCCTCCGCTCTCCGTCTCGTCTCGTCTCGTCATCTTCCATCACGCGACGCTCGTCTTCGCCACACATCGTTCCGCAATCGGCGGCCCCCATGAGCTCTACGACGAGACGACTAGCCGCTGCTGCTTCTTCAGCCCCCGCTTCAGCCGTATCGCCTGTTGGCCACGCGCGACTCCCCGCCGGCCCATCGCTCATAGTACCTCCTCGTCATTGACTTCACGCGCCTCCCTCCCTATTTCCTCCCCCCGCAAAGGAGAGCTGGCATAGCTTCAACTCGTCGGCCTTTTAGCTTCTCGACGAGGCGGCAGCTGTTGAACAGACATGTCATCGGCTATCCCTCCGTCGAACCGCACGAGCCAGGCGCCGTCGTCTGGCGTCAACCCCGCCTCACCTCCAAATCGACGCGATCTCAAGTCGTGGTGGAAGAATTTCAAGCTTCCCTCCAAGCACCAGGATTCGGCACCAGGTAGCTTCTCATGCCTTGGTTTCACTACGCAGCATTCGCTCGTGCTGACCTCGGTTGCAGTAGCCAAGGCACCCGGCATTTTTGGGATCCCTCTACGTCAGAGCATCACCTATGCTAATGTCGCCATATCGCTCATCGATGAACGGGGCCAGAGTTACATCTATGGATATGTTCCCATCGTCGTCGCAAAGTGCGGCGTCTATCTCAAGGAAAAAGGTGCTTACTCCTTGAAAGAGAGAGCCTGCGTTTCCCTGCTTCGCCCCCGCTGACCCCCCTTCGCCCGCTGCTAGCCACCGGCGTCGAAGGCATCTTTCGCCTGAGCGGCTCCGAGAAACGCATCAAGGAACTCAAATCCATCTTCGATTCGCCCGATCGCTATGGCAAGGGACTCATCTGGGAGGGCTACACCGTCCACGACGCGGCCAACGTGCTCCGCCGCTATCTCAACGACCTCCCCGAGCCCGTTGTACCTCTGGATCTGTACGAAAAGTTTCGCGATCCTCTGCGCGGCGCCACCAAGCTTGCCGTCGGAGATATCGAGGGGCCCCAGTTCGTCGACAACTTTGACGAGAAGGCGGCCATCGCGAGATATCAGAAGCTCATCACCGAGCTGCCCCCGCTCAACAGACAGCTTCTCCTCTACATCCTCGATCTCCTCGCCGTATTCGCCGCCAAGGCCGACGAGAACCGCATGAACTCGCAGAACCTGGCCGCCATCTTCCAGCCCGGCATGCTGTCCCACCCCACCCACGCCATGGCGCCCGAGGAGTACCGCCTCAACCAATGCGTTCTCATATTCCTCATCGAGAACCAGGATCATTTCCTCATCGGCATGCAGGGCACCGCTGCCGACGAGAAGACGATGAAGGAGGTGGCGTCCGGCACCCCGACCGGGCCCCAGACGCCCAATCTCAACGTTGTCGGGCCCAGCCTCGACAGGTCGTCCTCCAACGCCAGTGCGGGCGCGACGAGCGTCCGACGCGACGGCAAGATCCGTAGGAACCGGTCCGTTTCCTCGCGTCACTCTCGTCAGGAGGGCAGTGCCACCCCGAACAGCCCATCGCTGGCGACGACACCCACGGGCGGCTTAGGTAGGAGCAACACCGTCCCGTCGAAGAAGTCGCCCGCTCTTGGAGGCGCCAAGTTGAAGAAGAATGACCCTGCCGGTCACCAATCGCCCGTTCATGTCGAGCCCATGACGCCCGTCCGTCCTCCGCAGGCCAACCGGTCCACTCCGCCGACGGCCACACGAGGCGGCGGCTCGTCGAACCTGACCGGCGCTTCGGCTGCCTCGTCTGGAGTGAGCCAGGAGCGATTGCTGGACGCTTCACAGGAGTCGCCAGCACGGGAGCGGAACTTGCCGAGCCTGTTCCAGCGATCGCCCCCGGAGGGAGGCGAGAAGAGACAGCCGAACAAGCTCAAGAAGAAACGCGTGACTGGGGGGCTGAACGCGAGCGCGCAAAGCTCCAGCGCCTCTCTGGTCCACTCGAACGCGACGTCCCCAACGATGGAGGCGACGCACCCGGCAGAATCCATGGAGCCCATAGCCGAGCCTCTTTCGCAGCCATTGCCGGCCCCGTCCGCGCGGCAGGCTCAGGCCGACGGACAGCGAGGCGAGGCGAAGCGGGCGCTGGAGCCCGAGCAAGCGGCGGCTCAAAAGTTGCCCCAGGCATTGGACCGGCCGTCTCAGCCGACGCCTCGGGCGTCGTACGCTACAGCCAACACAAGTCTGCATCCCGAAGACCCTCGCGGTCCGAGGTCTCCGCCGATATCGGTCCACTCGTCGTCGTTCAACGAGGGATCGGACCTGGACCTCGGCTTCGATGACCAGCCCACGCCCATGGCCGAGATTTCCGACCGGGAGAAGAAGCGACGCTGGAGACTGTCGAGAAGCAGGAAGGAAGACAACGGTGGCTCCTCCAGCTCGGCAGCGACGCCTCCTCACCCTGCCATCGGCTCGAACGACAAGGCAGAGATGAGCAATACGTCGATCGGAAGCGGGGCGAGCAAGCCGCGTGACAGCGGCACCAACGACAGTTCGGAACCGACCACTGTGCCCAGTACCGAGGGACACACTACCAGCCACGAGACGACCAAGGAGGACGCCAAGGGGCCCATAGGCTGGATCAGGTCCAAGTATCGCGAGGCGAAGGAGAGCGCGGAACACAGACGGAACAAGTCCCCTTCGGCCGAGCGGCAGGCCTCGCGCGGGAAGAGTGTCGATCTAAAACGGGAAAGGCTCGACGAGAAGCCGCATGACAAGGAGGCGGCAGCAGCGCCGCCGCCGACGACACAGCAGCAGCAGCAGCACAAAGAGAGGCCGACATCATCCCAAAAGGCGACCGTCGGGGATGCAACATCGGCTGAGACACCGTCGGCTACAGTACCTCCCAAAGCCGAGGCTCCGGCAGGCACGCAAGAGAAACCGATTGCAGAAGAGGCTCGAGCCGAGGAGTTGCAAGGCGAGCAGAAGACGAGCTCAGCGACGAATGCCGAGGCACAGACGGAGCCGTCGACACAGAGTTGATGCGCCCCCACTCAAGAAAGTGTCCTTTTTCTAACTAAAACTGATTTGAGCCATTGCCAGAAAGCGAGAAATACCCACGCAGGCGTTTGAGTGCGAACATCGGATTTGGCATACTTGAGGGACTTGGTCGATTTCGCGCGCGCGGGGGAGAAAGTGAGGAGAGAGGGAGGTTCTTGGGGCGTTGACACCTCCGTCCTGCTTGCCCTCCTTCTCTTCTGATGCAGGTACTGCGTGGCATTGCGTGGTAACTTGGTAGACCGTCAGATCTCCGGCCCTTTTTCCCATCTCCCTTCTCGTTTATATCTCTCGGAGAGTGCCTTTTCTTTTCCTCTTTCCTTGATTTTCTCCTTTGCCCTCCTCCTGTGGCCTTGGGGTTCATGGTCTTTTTTTCTCTTTTTTTGCTCCTCCTGCGTTTAGGAAGGGGATTATCACGACGACGGTCTTCTTGTTCTTCCTTCCCTTTCCCCTTTCATGCCTCATTTTTTTTCCCTCACTTGTCCGGCAGAGGTGTCGACAAGGGGGGTTGGAAAGGGAAGCGTGGAGAGGGTATAGGGGCGAAAGACGGAGAGGGTTTACGAACGCGGAGGGGAATTGATTCTTCTGATGGCTGGGACATGACCGGTTGGCCATTGTGTTTTCGTGTAATGTAGGGAGTTGGGGAGACAAATCAATCAAGGCTGACGACCATGGAGTGAGAGAGTGTTTTCTTTCACCCTCGCTCTCTTCTTTGGGTGACGAAGTAGATGTGAAAGGATGAAGTTGGTTTCTACTCAGTGTCTATCAGCCTATGCCGGGTAATGCTCCGATGTGAACCGCGATTGCACCGGCCGAGATGACCGGTAACATTCGTTGGTATTGATGTCTATATTCGTCCTTGTTTAAGGTGTGCATCAACATATTACCCCGTGACGACCCCTGTTGAAAGCTTGCTACTCTAGAGATGTAAAGCCGCGTCATGGATCGGCATGAAGCAAGCATTTAAACCAATAAAGGCAAATCATCATCTTCATCTTCTTCTTCAAATGACCAAAAGAATCAATAGCAAGCATTATTTCATTAGATATCTTGATTAAAGTACCCAACTCACACCCAATCACGCACACACACAAAAAACACAGCGAAGAATTAATCAACTACCGCTTCAACGCAACGACATGATGACGCACGACCTCGACGCCATTCTCATCAAAGGCCCTCTCGCAAAGGGCCTTGGAACCCGTAAGACGAGGGAGGAGCTTCATCCTCAAAGCCCAGTAGAGGACGGCCAAGAGGATGGCGGCGACGCCGACGACGGGGAGGACGTAGTAAGGATAGGAGGAGGGTGAGTCCTTGTTTCTCCGCGGGGGCACGAAGGGGACGATCATGAGGAAGAGGTTCGATAGGAGGTACGTCGTCGATACCGGCAGGGGGGTTCGCCACGGTGACGTCCACTTCTCTCGCTTGGCGAGTTGGAGCCAGATGAGGCCTGCGGTGATGAGGGCTTGGGTCCATGTTGTTGGGTACGTGCTCCTGTATTTTGTCAATGTCAAAAAGTAGTCCTTCTTCGGTATTTCCTCTTCCTCCGAGATGAGTTAAAGGGATAAAAAGACGACGTACATGCTGACGATAAAGGTATAGGCAGGCCCCCGTGGAGCGGCAATCAAGACGACGGTTGTCAGTATCGCGTACCAAAAGAGCTTTATTTTTTGTTCACAGATCATCAGCCATCCGCGGAGGCTCACTGTGCCTGGAAAGGGAACAAAACTTACCGCTGCCGCCGGAGTATTAAACGGCTTGTTCGAGCCCCATAAACGACTAAAGGGCAGCAAGTCCTCCTTGCCCAACTCCTGCATGACGCGGCTGATGGCGAAGATGCCGGCGAAGACGTTGCCCAGGTTGCTCAGCACCACGAGCAGAGGCAAGGCCCGAGCGGCGGCGCCTCCACCGCCAAAGACGTTGCGGAAGAAGACGCCGGCGACGAGGACCTCGGACTTGGCCAGGTCCGACTTGCTGATGGCGGAGAAGTAGGCGATGTTGACGAGGAGGTACAGCGCGGTGACGATGCCGACGGCGAGAGGCGCCGCCACGGCCAGGGTCCTCCGCGGACGCTTCAGCTCGCCCAGTACCTGGTTCGCCGATGACCAGCCCATGTAGCTGAAGACGACGTTGAGCAGAGCGGTAGAGTACTCGTATAGGCCTCCGCCGCCGTAGCCCTGTCCGACTTCGACACTAAAGGCATTTTCGAAGTTTCGAGGGTCCGGCACGCGCCGATGACCGGCCAGGACGGCGAAGCCAGTGAAGATGACGAAGAGGAGAGACAAGACCTTTACGGCGCCGAGGACGTTAAACAGCCTGATTCCCCATTTCGGAAAGACGGAATGGGTGAAGGCGGCGAAGACGACGACGGAGACGGCTATGCCCCTCGCCTCCCACCCGTCCGACTCGCGTCCCGAGGAGAGCAGGGCATAGCGACCGAACGAGAGCGCGTTCTCCGCCTGGAAGCTGAGGAGCACTACCTGCGCGCCGAGGATGCAGGTCGTCAGGTAGCGAGGTCGCCGATAGACCCGCTCCAAATAGTTCTTCTCGCCGCCTGATCGGGGGATCGCGAGCCCGTACTCGAGATAGACGCTGAGGCCGCAGAAGGAGAAGATGCCGCCGAAGAGCCATAGCATGAGGCTTATACCGACCGAGCCCGTAGCTGCGAAGATGGCTGAGGGCGTGGAGAAGACTGGCTGGGTTGTCGCCTTGTTAGAAGAATGATACGTAGTGACAAAATAAATGCCGCGACTGGATATCCGACTCGCCTCCTGTGCCTATCATGCTGTTGATGATGAGGAACATGACTCCCACAACCCCAAGCTTACGATCTTCGGGATAAGCATATGTATTGACCTCGTCATAGTCGGAGCTATTGCCGCCGCTTTCGACCTTGGTCGGAGTCGGCAGGCCATCGAGTCCCTGAGAAATGACATGATCCGACATTGTCTGTATATAATCGGGGTCGAGTACAGTCGGCTCGTGCTCTCTCTAGAAGGTATCCCGACGACGAGATCCTCAGATAATGACCATCTTTCGACCACCGAATTCGACACAAAGGCGGGGGGCGGATAAGGGAGCGGGGATAGACACCGGAATTCCTCGCTTGGTGGCTCGATGGTGCACATCATGGCAAGAAAGGTTCGGGCTTGTCTTACCATCTTACGCATTAATTTGGAGATAAGCTCTCGTCTCGCAGCCTCTCCGGCCAATGGGAACGTAAACGGAGAATGCCACAACAGAAAAGAGAAAAAGGCTTGCCAAGTCGGGATCGAAGCAGGTGACGGCTTTACTAAGATGTGGTCGTCCAAGCCACCATCTTTCCCGCGCGCCGACTGTCTTCGTTGAAGAAGCCGTTGAAGCCGGTCCAGGCGACGTCGAGGCGCCGCACGCCGAGCCGACGGCCCTCGTCGGTATCAAAGAGAAAGCGGCGCAGGACAGGCTCGACAGACTCAAAGCCGATGAAGTAGCGCGGAGCACGCATCTGACGGTCCGGTGCGAACAGCTCGGTCTGGAGAAAGTGAAGTGGATCGTCGTAGAAGCGATCTGCCTCGTCACGGTAGCCGGCTCTCTCAGCGGAATTGGGCCGCGTGTGGAGCGGCGGCTCGCACGACAGGGCATGGGCGTCGAGGCCGGGATAGATAAGGTGGGAGCGCCAAGGCGTGGAGTGGCAGGGCATGAGAAAGAGGGCGAAGAGCTCGGTATCTGGGCCGTTGCTCGGGGTGGCGTGAGGGCCAAGTCGGGCGGACAGTGGCATTATCCGTTCGTACTCGTGGCGAAGGTATGTCATGACGGCCAGGGGCGCCGACTGGTGGACGAAGCCGAGGTAGCCGGCAAGAACAACGTTGATGCCTAGAGCGGCCAGGAGATAGGGCCGATTGCGGAGACGACGAGTCCGGTTCTGCGACGTGACGAAGAAGAAGGAAGCGGCGCGCGGCGCGGCGACGATGTTGAGAGCGGGGAGGAGGGGATATATGAAGCGGACCTCCTTGTGGGAGACCAAGGAGAGGGCTCCAAGGGTGGCAAAGACCGTGGCCGACAAGGTCTTGACTGTGTTGGCCCGGTCGACGGACGCAGGTCTGCCGAGGCCCCACAGAGCGAATGGGACGCTGGTGGTGCAGAGCAATGGAAGCCCCTGAAGGAGATAGTAGTGCCAGGGGTTGCGGCCATAAAAGACTGCGAGAGACTGGGAGATATTGAAGCGGAGCCAATGAAGCGGCGGAAATGTCCAAGACCCGAAGTAGAGACGATCCGACAAGAGGGAGACTATAAGAACAGCGCTGCCGCACAAGACAGCATCCCCGGTGAGAGCCCGGACGGAGGAGCGTGTCAGTGGCGAAGGCCCCTGAAGCGAGAATCTCGTGAGAGTCATGACGGCCATGGTGGCCCAAATCAGCACGTTTGTCGGCCGAAGCACGACGGCGAGAGCGGCGAGACAAAGAGAAGCACGCCGTCTGACCGGGCATCCAAGAGAATTGGGCTTAGGGTTTTCCTTGACGGAGACGGCCGGTTCAAGGATTTGCCAAGGCCAGTAATACAGCGCCATGGCGGTGAGGGTCGTCTCAAGGGAATTCGAAAAGGTCCGAGTAGAGACATACCACTGCCAGGGGCTGAACAGCTGGAGGAGAAGCTGGAGGAGGCAGTTCAGTGTGGCTGTCAAACGACGGATATCTGGCCAAGGGGAATAGGGGGCATACGACGGAGAGGGAAGAGTTGCTGTCAGGACCGTAAATGCTGACGGCGAGCTTCCACGTATACCAATCGCCCAAAGCAGCAAAGATGGCCTGCAACAGCTTTGGGGCAGCCATGATGGCGGCGGCACGAAGCGTGACGCCGATGGGCAGCCATGACGAGAGGACGTCGGCAAGCTTGTAGGCGAGGGCAAAGACGAGGGGGTGAAGGGAAGACCTCAGGTGATGATGCCACTCCTAGATGATACGTGATGTTAGTTTCTTTTTTTCCCCCCCCCTCTCTCTCTCTCTCTCTCGGGCCTGTATTCCAGATCCCATACCCAGGTGAGCCACGGACGAGAGTGCGGCCCAAAGGCGAGACCCCAAGCTGGTTCGAGAGCCTGGAAAAACTCATCAGGCTGGAAGAAGGTGGCGATGGACCAGGCATTGACGAGGCGGACAAGGAGGAGAGCGGTCAAGACGGTCCGGTCCTGGCGGCTGCAGCGGGCTAGGAGCTCGGCCATCTGCTAAAAGGGGGCTACGTCGTCGTGGTCGTGTGACTTTGACTGAAGCTTGGAGAGGTGAGAGAAGGGTGAGAAGAGGGAGAATAGTATGTCCAGGGTAGGTAAGTTTGTGTGATGACTGATGAGTCACTGAGAATGTGAGGAGGACTCGAGGAGGGAGTGAGGTCTTGTGGTGAGTGGTGAGTGGTGACACGTGCTTCGGGAGGAAAATGGCTTATGTTGGATGATGGGATCTACCTCTTCATCTGTGTAACCGCGGATAGCCGAAGGATAAGGTCCGAAACGGCTTGCCTATCAAGGATAGAAAAGATAGAGATAGGCGAAGCGGGTGCGACGCCAACAAGGCGCATCTGATCTGACGATACGTAATCGGGCCCGACGCCCATTGGCCGGCTGTCATGTGGTGTGTGAGAGAGAGAGAGTGTGTGTGTGTCTGCGCCGGCCGTCGGGCCCGGGCGAGGACGCGACGAAAGGGGGAGCGGAGCGAGTTACCGTTGTCCGTTACCTGTTAGTTTCACTGTTCACGAACGGTATAGCGGATGCAGGCGCCCTACTCCACTAGCATGCCATTGCCACATCTTTATTTGGCAGAGAAAAGGAAAACGGGGTACGAGCAAGACCAACAGCTATATAAAGGGGGAGGGAGGGAGTGAGGGAGGGATGGTTGATAGGGAAGAAACTCCCCTTTCCCAGAAGCCCATCATCATCAGCATCTTCGTCATCGTCATCGTCATCTTCGTCGTTATCATCATCGACTGCACCTCTTGACGAATCCCTATCAGTATCACCTACCTACCTAACAGGTACTGGCAACCTTAATTCGACGACGGCTGCAACTACTCCTAGTGACCATCTGTCTGGTCAGTAATAACAGTTCCCCCCTTTCCTCGGCGCGCTGACACTTGATGTGTCGCATTGCCGCAAAGTGTACCGCCCTCGTATCCGGTCGTTCTATGGCCCCGCTGTTCACCGTGCTCAGATCGGGTATTGACTACGTGGCAGTGACTCGTAGTTTTCAATTTCACTTTGCTTGAACTCCCTCCCTCCTTGCCCTTGCCCTTGCTACTACAACTTGGCACGGCTACCACCTCTCCCATCAGCTCCTTTATTACCACCATCATCAAAGTACACGAATACCACGTTAGTACTACGCATACATACTATCCGTACGCCATATCTAGATACAACATCACACGCTCTCTCGTCAAAACACTTATCGATACTCCCAACCATGGCTCCTCACGCCGATGACATGGTCTCCGGTCCCGGCACCGCCTCACGCTTTCACGCCACTTCCTCGGCCGCTGCCATCACCGCGGAAGAGGAGCTCGCAGCTCACAACTACCATCCCCTGCCCGTCGTCTTTTCCAGAGCCAAGGGCATTGACGTTTGGGACCCGGAGGGCCGTCACTACCTCGACTTCCTGTCCGCCTACAGCGCCGTCAACCAAGGACACTGTCATCCCGAACTCGTCAAGGCTCTCACCGACCAGGCCAGCCGTCTTACGCTCAGCTCTCGTGCCTTTTACAACGACGTCTTCCCAAGATGGGCTGACAAGGTCCACAAGGTCTTTGGCTACGACATGGTCTTGCCCATGAATACGGGCGTCGAAGCCGTCGAAACGGCGGTCAAGATTGCACGCAAGTGGGCTTACAAGGTCAAGGGCGTCCCGCAGGACAAAGCTCTCGTCTTCTGCGTCGCCGACAACTTTCACGGCCGATCGGTATGCCCTGGCCGCTATGAATTTGTCGCCCCCGTCCTCCGGCTGACGTGTGAGTAGATGACGGCCATCACGCTCTCGACCGACCCCGAGTCCAAGGCAAACTACGGTCCCTACGTACCCAACATCGGCGCCGAGAACCCGACGACCGGGAAGGCCATCCGTTTCAACAACGTAGCCGATCTTGAAGAGGTGCTCGAAGCCCATGGCAAGGACACGGCCGCCTTCCTCGTCGAGCCCATCCAAGGCGAGGCCGGCGTGGTGGTTCCTGACGATGATTACCTGCCACGGGTGCACGCCCTATGCAAGAAGCACAAGGTGCTCCTCATCTGCGACGAGGTCCAGACCGGCATCGGCCGCACCGGTCGCATGCTGTGCTCCGAGTGGTCCGGCATCAAGCCCGACATGGTGACGCTGGGCAAGGCCATCTCCGGCGGCATGTATCCCGTGAGCGCCGTCTTGAGCAGCAAGGAAGTCATGCTCGTCATCGAACCGGGAACCCACGGCTCTACCTACGGCGGGAACCCCCTCGGTTGCGCCGTCTCCATACGCGCGCTCGAGCTCATCGAGGAGGAGGACATGATCTCCAATGCTGAACGGCTCGGCCGCATGTTCCGTGAGGGGCTCGCGGCGCTCAAGAGCCCAATCATCAAGAACATCCGGGGCAAAGGTCTACTCAACGCCATCGTCATCGACGAAAAGGCCGCCTCGGGCCGCACAGCGTGGGACCTGTGCCTGCTGCTGAAGAAAAAGGGGCTCCTGGTAAGTACTTTATGGGAATTTTCCTTCCCATCCCTGTCCGTCGCCAACGACTGACCCACCACGACAGGCCAAGCCCACCCACGGCGACATCATCCGGTTTGCCCCTCCCCTGGTCATCACGGAGGCGGAGATTCGCAAGGGGCTGAATCTCATCGCCGAAGCTGTCAAGGAGCTGCCTGAGGTCGCCAAAGCCGCCTCTCACTAAGATTATCAGGGAAGCTCTTTTAAGCGCAGTCTGCTTTATTTCTTTTCACCTATTTCCTGCATCGTCATTAGAATGTTTTTTTTCTTTACAGTCTTCTCTCCCCAATGTTTTACAATCTTCTTGTACGATGGGATACAGCGTTCTCGTTGCGCCACAGATACCCCCGGGGTTTATCGGCTGTCGGGGAGCCGGCGCGGTCTCTCCGGACGGCCGTCATCCGAACTTCCTATCTGCTCTTAGTTTTTGTTCTCTCCCGGGTTCTAGTGGCGTATAGAAGAAGGGGAAAAAAAAACGTCTCCGCAAGGATGATGAGTGGAAAAAGGGCTTTCTTGTCCTACAACATGGCTTTGACTGTGGAGTATGCACACTTTGTCAAGGCCGATTCTCGGGAGGGAAGATGGGAAGAGAGAAGGGGAAGAAAAAGAAAGGAGAAAGGGGTTTTAAAAGGTGACGAGGACAAAGCGTGGCAGATAGCGTTGCTTGTTACCCTTTGACTGAAATTGACTCATGGCTGGGCCCCAACATGTGCTGAAGGTGTCAGGTGACGAAGCGATGACCGGAGGATCTTCCGGGAGAGTCAGAGTTGGGGAGTCACATGAGCTGAGGATGTGAAAAGCCTGAAAGGGGAGGGGGGGCGTCTTGGAAGGAAAGGAAGCTAGGTGTGTATGTGTGAGTATCCGTATGTTGCATACATGCATGAATTGGAGCAGAGCAGAGATGGGGGAGGGGGGGGGGGGGGTTGGTTCAATGTTTTGGAGTGTCAGAACGAGCAAAAGCCACGGCATGTCGCGGATGAAGGTAATGTAGCCTGAGCGGGTTGTTAGTAGGAGATGACATTGGGGCGTAGGGACAAGACTTGAGGCACAATGGACGGAGTTTCCGTTGCCTGTGACCTTACGGACGTAGGTAGACGAAGGACGGCGGATACGGTAGTTGATGCCGCATGCTGCATGCATGCATGATGCTCATCAGTGATATCGCAGAGCTGTTACTCGTGAATCGCGGTGTAAGATTCCGTGCGTACTATCCGTAATAATATCTTGACCAAACAAACAGTCAAACACACACGCACATAGGTACCTATCCGTACATACAGGCCTATCTAGAAGTAGGGGCCTACATGCTGCGCCAGGCACACAGGTGCACGCAGGGAGCGTTGACACAAGGGGGCTAGTCGTATGCCGTATCGCAGCCTGCAGGTAAGGGAGCATTGTGGTAGGGTAGGTAATGTGCGAATAGGTGGATGAGATGGCGGAATCCATACTTCCCGTCCGATCCTTTGGAAGTATGTTATGGCACAATTTGTGAGTCGACGACGACAGCGAAGGCGACGACGATAGCCACAGGTCATAAGTCATAACACGGAGAGAGCACGCCATCAATCTTTTCCTTTGTGCGCAGGGCGACAAAGAGAGTGAGCCTAGAGAGGGGGACGGACATGACATAGATCTATTCGTACATACTCACACCTTCCCCCCCCCCCCCCCCCCCCCCCCCCCCCCCCCCCCCCCCCCCCCCCCCCCCCCCCCCCCCCCCCCCCCCCCCCCCCCCCCCCCCCCGG
>PDHP01000163.1:44322-56554 GCA_003339455.1 Ophiocordyceps camponoti-leonardi (nom. inval.) | reverse complement strand
CCCCCACCTTTTTCCTCTGTGGCCGGGGGGAAAAAGAGGGGGGGCGCCGAGGGGGGGGGGGGCCAAAAAAAGATTTTTTTTTCCATACTCCCCCCCCCCCCCCCCCCCCCCCCCCCCCCGGAAGTTATCGCTTGTCTGACAGAAGGAAGGACTTGCGCCACATGGGCGCCTCACCTGAGCCAGGTATAGTAGCGTGTATCTCTTTATTTGCATCTCTCCGGGTGCCCGGACAAGCCTCGCCTCGATGGCGCTGCCGCGAGCAGACAGCAGTGCACTTGGGACGCCTTGTACGCTGTTAGTGCGTGACCTTGTCGGTACGTGCGGGGATCACGAGCGATACGAGAACCCCTCCTCCTCCATCGACTCCCTCTATCGGGATGTATCTTTTTTCCTTTTCTTTTCACAGCATCATCATCATCATCGTCGTCACCATTTCTCCCCCTTCTGCATCATCTCCTCTCTGTTGGGGGATCCTACGGATACCGGCTGTCCATTTCCCCCCCCCCCCCCCCCCCCCCCCCCCCCCCCCCCCCCCCCCCCCCCCCCCCCCCTCCCCCCCCCCCCCCCCCCCCCCCCCCCCCCCCCTTTCTCTCTCTCTCTCTCTCTCTTTATCTGTGTCCAGGTCTTCCCGTGTGAGCTTGTGCAGTTCCTCCATCAAACTTCCGTCTTTTATTACTCTTTTATCCTCATCAATCCTCTATTGTGTTGCTTATCATCAGATCGAAAAGAAATCCCGTTCATCATCACCAGGCCCGTTCAGAGTCACTTTCCCTCGCCCTCTCTCCAAAATCCGTCAGCCAACGTTCCCAGTCTGCCGACTTCGCCCCCCCCCCCCCCCCGTAGGCCCTCCTCTAGGTACCTAGTACCTACTAGGCTCCACCCCCCAAAACCACCAGCCTCCCCCCCCCTCCCAAAAAAGCCCCAAAGAGGGTCCCCCAGTCCTCCTCTCCCTCTCTCATCATCAAGTCTCTCTCCACCCGATTCCCCATCGGATCGACCGCCTACCGCTCTGGGCCGTTCGACGGTGACGCCTCTCGTCCCTCGCACGCGACCGAATTCTGCCGCTCTCGCCCTCTCTCTCGCCCTCTCCCACCCTTCTCTGCTCTCTTCTCTTTTGTCTCTCTCTGCGGTACGGTACCCGAGCTACCTCTCATTCGTCCGCCAACCTATCGCCGTTTTCTCCCTCTCTCTCACTCTCTCTCTCTTTTCCAATCTCTCCCATCTCTCTCACTTCTCTATCTCTATCTCTCGCTTCTTCCGCCCCGTCCTCTTCCAATACTCCCCCCCCCCCACCCCCCCCCCCCCCCCCCCCCCCCCTGGCCGCCACCCGGATATCGCACCTCTCACCCAAAAGCTTTGCACCTTCGTTCCATCCTCTCATCGACTCCCTCATACTACTCGTCCTATACCCTATTGACCTTCTCGTCTCATCTTACAGCCGCGCCTCCCGACCTATTGGACACCTGCTCGCTGGCTTCGACCATCCATCCATCCTTCGTATCCATTTCTATCTACTCTGTCACCCTCTGTCTCTCTGTCTCTGTTTTTTTTTCTCTCTCCACACCCCTCTCCCCGCTCTCTCTCTTTCTCTCGCTTTTGTCCCACTTGGCTCGATCCGTCCCGACTGTGACACGCCGTCCGACGACGTCGTCTTCATGACGACTCGAACCGCCGCTCCCGCCTTGAGCATTTTATAGGCCCTTGGCCGCTTACCGGCTTCGTCTACCTTCTGCTCATTGTCAGGGCTGGGAAGCCATGGCGAGTCGACACGATGCGCCGTCGTCGTCGAGTTCCCGGAGGTACAATGGCCGCAGCATCGGCCAATTCGCCATTGATAGGGAAATCGGCAAGGGCAGCTTCGCTCAAGTTTACATGGGCTGGCATACGGTTCGTTCTTCTCCTTCCCCCGTTCCATCTCTCGTCCCCATTGACACCGAAACAGGAGACCAAGGCTGCCGTTGCCATCAAGTCCGTCGAGCTAGCCCGCCTGAATAAGAAGCTTAAGGAAAACCTTTACGGCGAGATCCAGATCCTCAAGGCCCTACGACATCCGCACATCGTCGCCCTGCACGACTGCGTCGAGTCCTCTACTCACATCAACCTCATCATGGAATACTGCGAGCTAGGCGACCTGTCCCTCCTCATCAAGAAGCGGGAGAAACTCATCACCCACCCGGCCACCCACGACATGGCTCGCAAGTATCCGGTCGCTCCCAACTCGGGCTTGCACGAGGTCGTCATCCGTCATTTCCTAAAGCAGCTGTGCAGCGCCCTCCAGTTTCTCCGTAGGGCAAACTACGTCCACCGCGACGTCAAGCCGCAGAATCTTCTCCTGCTACCATCCCAGGCCTTCCGGAGTCAGCGCGCCTTTCACATCATGTCGGCCAGCCAGGACTCTCTCATCCCCGTCGCCGGCCTGGCATCCCTACCGATGCTGAAGCTCGCCGATTTTGGCTTCGCCCGCGTCCTGCCGTCGACCTCCTTGGCCGATACTCTGTGTGGCTCGCCCTTGTACATGGCCCCCGAGATCCTCCGCTACGAGCGCTACGATGCCAAGGCCGATCTGTGGTCTGTCGGTACCGTCCTGTACGAGATGATTACCGGTCGGCCTCCCTTTCGTGCCCGAAACCATGTTGAGTTGTTGCGGAAGATAGAAGCGGCCGAAGACGTCATCAAGTTTCCCCGCGAGGTCACCGTGAGCTCCGATCTGAAGACGCTCGTCCGTGCCCTTCTCAAGAGAAATCCGCTCGAGAGGATGAACTTTGAAGCCTTGTTCATCCAGACGGTGGTGACGGAAGACATTCCCGGCCTGGTGGAGGATGACGTGCCGAAGCTCCCTCGGCGCGAACTCGAGACCATCGCCCAAGGCAAGCCTCTCTCCTCGTCGCCTCAGGCAAGGCCGTCGCGCCACCCTGCGCCTGTGTCCGTTGCCCGAGACGGCGGCGGTGGTAGCGGCGGCGGCGGCGGCGGCGGCGGCGGCCCTTCCAGGTCTCCCCGAGAGCTGCCCCGGTCTCCCCAGTCGGAAAACTACGGCGGCGAGGGCAGACCCCGGAGGCAGACGAGTGACCTTCACCGGGTGGCCAGCTCTCCCCGTGACGTGTCGCAAGGCTTGGGCATCCAGCGTCCGCAGCCGCAACACGCCGCCACAGCACCCACCTACGCCGGCCAATTAACTCCGAGGTCGTCGCGTGATCAGATGACGGGGGCGGTCGAAGTGCGGAGGCCCGGGGCGGTTTCCGGCAACGTGCAAAGCGCGGAAGAGGACAAGGCGGCCCAGGACGTCATGTTCGAGCGTGACTACGTCGTTGTCGAGAGGAGGCATGTCGAGGTTAACGCTCTCGCAGACGAGCTGGCGGCCAACGAGCGGATGGGCCACGGAGCCCAGCGGGCGACGCAGATGATGCGACGGTGCACGCAGCAGGGGGCGCCCACGTCGACGACGGGCGCGGTGCCGACGCCCTCGTCGCAAACCGCGCTGGTGGCCCAGAACCGGCCAGCTCAAGACCGCCGGGCGTCGTACGACAAGGCCCTTTCCGCGAGCCCCGGATCGGCCTCGAGCGCCATCACCAAGGCCATCCAGGACGCGAGTCTCCGGCTATTCGGCTTCAAGATGGCGCCGGTGCGAGGCGCCAAGGGACACTCCCCCCCGATGTACCAGCCGTTCCCCGCCTATCCGACCCCCGTCGCGCCGGTCGGCCTGCTGGGCGACGGCCGCAGCAGTCAGTCTGCCGATGAGGACGTCCGGGCCAGGGAGGCGATGGAGGAGTACGCCGAAAGAAGCGACTGCGTCTACGGCTTCGCCGAGGTCAAGTACAAGCAGCTCGTGCCCATGGCGCCGTCGGCGGACCGCGGACTGGGCGGCATCTCGGCCGAGCAGCTGGCCGAAGACGAGGACGGGCTGACGGTGGAGGCGACGGTGGCCCTGTCGGAGGAAGCGTTGGTGCTCTACGTGAAGTCCTTGACGCTGCTCGCGAGGGCCATGGACATCGCCAGCGTGTGGTGGTCCAAGAAGAGCCGTGGCGTGACGGGCAGCGGCGTCTCGGCGGCCGTCTCGGAGCAGGTGGCGCACAAGATCAACGCCATCGTACAGTGGGTGCGGCAGCGCTTCAACGAGGTGCTGGAGAAGTCGGAGATTGTGCGGCTGAAGTTGACGGAGGCGCAGAAGCTACTGCCCGAGGACCACGCCAGCCATCCATCCAACCAAGGCCAGGACTCGGTCGCCTCGTCGTCGGGCTCTGGCGTCAAGCAGGTCTACCTCCGACCGGGCATCAGCGCGGAGAAGCTTATGTACGATCGGGCGCTGGAGATGAGCCGGGCGGCGGCCATCGACGAGGTGACGAACGAGAACCTGCCGGGCTGCAAGATCTCATACGTGACGGCCGTCCGCATGCTCGAGGCCGTCTTGGAGGGCGACGACGAGGCGACGGGCCGGAGGCTGTTGAGCGGCAAGGATCCGGCCCGCGGGAGCCCAAAGGAGGGCTCGGGCGACCTCGATACGGACGAGGAGGCGCACGTGCGGAAGAGTAAGTCGGCTTCGTTTTTTTGTATGGTTTTTTTTTTGCAAAGGCTGACGTTTTCGGCAGTGATCAAGATGATTACTGGTAGGCTGGCGTCGGTGACGAAGAAGCAGCAAATGATTGCGGAAGCCAACAGCAAGGAGCAGCAGGCTCAAATGCAGATGGCTCGTCGACGAAGCGGCGAGACGGTGCCGCGCAGCCTCCCATCGAACACGTCATGAAGCTCGTGTCGACGAGGGTGACGTCCTTTATATCTTGTTTCGCCTTTCACGACCTATCTGTGATGCCACATATCCTGATTTTGCTTCTGCCTTTCTTCTTTTCTTTGGATTCGAGAGGCGTTCATTGGACTCTTTTCACAGGCTGGGCTCTGTATGTAAGACAGCAAACAGCCAAGTGACGACTTGAAGCAGCGTCATATTTCGGGCTTGATTATTATTTTTCTTTTCCCTTGTTGAACATGTGGGAGCGGGAGGCATGAGGGATTCACGTGCCGGCGTTGACGGTTCTCTTCTTTTTCTTTCTCTCTTACGGTATTCCTCTCAGCTCTCTGTTTTCTCTTGGCAACAGTACTTTTTTAAAAGTATGAGATGTTGTCAAGGTGAAGAGTATTCTGAGCAGGAGCTTCGTCCTTGAAGGGCGTCGAAGCAGGCGAGTATGCAGGGGATGATGGTAGGTAGGTAGGTAGTCGAGCAAGGGCTGGAGGCATGATTGTATGTATGTATGGCTGTAGCCTATAACGATGAGTACTACCTACCTATCTCTGCCTCTGTTTCTCTCTATCCGTACCCGTGTGGCCTACTCCATCATACTAGTACGGAGTACGGAGTAGTGAGCGGAGTAACCTGAAGGAGAATGGACTCAAGCATGTCCAAGATGCAAGGAGCTGAGCTGCGTACTACCTACCACTTGCCTACCTAGCACCTTGTATATGCGTAGGAGAAGAAGGTAAATGATATCACGCATACATACATGTTACACATGCATACGGATACATAGGTACGGACGGAACACTAACATCATCCACGTCTATACAGGCTACAAATCCATGATGACTTCGAGCTACCGCCTCTCGGACGAAGAGTCGCAGCGGATCTTCAGGACGCGAATCGTGCCGGCCGAGGTGGCGGACGCACCGGAGTCGAAGCATCGTCGGCGGCCTTTCGCCCTGCTCGTCGTGGGCCAGATTGGGGCGGGGAAGAGTACGATTTCGCCTCGGTTGCTGGCTGCTCTCCAGGGAGGAGGAGCAGGAGGAGAAGGGGACCAAGTGACGCACCTGGTAGCCGATGCCTTTAAGAGATATCACCCAGCGTATGCGAGTCTTTTATCTTCGTCGACTCCATCATCATCGGGATCGGCCTCTGCGGCGACGGGGCCGGATGCGAGGACGTGGCTTATCATGGCGGCGGGGGAGGTGGTGAAGAGAAGAGGAGACGTCTTAGTCGAGAGCGCGTGTCGCTTCGTCGAAGACTTCGAGGCCTTGATGAACATCTTCAAGCGAGGTGGATACAGCGTCTGCGTCATCTTCCTAGCTGTTTCTCCGGCGCTGAGCAGGCTTGGGATCGCGATCCGGTTCTACGCCGGTTCCGAGAAGAGGCTTGCGCCTGGCGCTGTGCATGATCAGTCCTGTGAGGGTGTTTTGCGGGCTGCTTCTTTGTTGGATCGGTGTCCTGACCTTGTGAGTCGGGTCCTTGTCCTTAGGAGAGATGGGAACGTGGTTTTTTCATCGGGGAGGGGGATCGTGGACGTGTTGATGGCGGAGAGGGGGAGGGGCTTGGGAGGGGGGGAGAGAGAGAGGGTGGAGAATGAGTTGGAGCTTTTGAGGACGAGGGTTGATGATGGGGTTGCTGAGGCGAAGTTGGTGGAGGAGATTGGGGCTTTGTTGCGGCCTTTGATGGAGGGTGGTCATGATGGTCGTGATGGTTCGGTGGCTGAGATGATGCCTCTTGAGATAAGGCGTGGGACGGAGGGGGATGAGGGATGGAATGTGCTTCGATTGCCTTGATGTGCATCACAGGGGAAAAGAGGTAAGATTCTGTTGTTGATGAGGCGTTCTGCCTTGTTATTATTGCCTCGAGCTTGTCTAGGTGAGGATACTGTAGATAGGTAGCCAAGCAATAGACAAACAGTAGAGCAGCACCAATCATCGTCCACGATATTCCCCCATGAGTCTCACTGCTAGCGAAAGACTCGTCCGCCTTCACCCTTTTTCCGTCTGACATTTCCTCGCGTAGCATGATAACACAACTAGAACGAGCTCCTTAGACATTCTCATCTGAAGCAGGTTGAAAAGAAGGAAAGGGAGAAAAAAGAAAAGTCATTGCCGACGTTGACGTTTCTGCCGCCCGTCGGAGGAGCTGATGCTCGACTGCGCTGCTTGACCTGTCGGTATTTCGGGCAGGAACTTGACATTGGCACGCTTCAGCTGCTCGATTATCACCCCCCTTTTATCGACGACGGCACGCTCGCTGTGTTTCTCGGACGATGGCACCCGCGGGATCGTGCTGCTCTTCTTCCTGTCTGCCGAGGAGCTACGCTTCGGGTCCCACGACGACTTGTCGGCGGCATTGTTATTCTGTGGTGAAAGGGAAGCGTTGTCGACGCCGCCGTCGGGTCTTGCTGACTTGTCAAAGAACTGCGAGTCTTCCTCCACTTCCTTGGGCCATGCCTTTATCCGGTGCTCCTCGGACGGAACGAACTTCTCGTCCGTCACGTCAGGAAGCTGCAGTGGCATGGGCCGAACTTTGTGACAGGCCGTCCAGTTGCTTCTTGCTATGCGCTCCAGCTCCCTGAAGTGCTCTAGATGCCTGGCTGGCCGGCAGAGCCACTTGTGACGACGGGCCTCTGCCGCCGTCATGCGGGAGCTTGACCGCGTCTGGAGACAACGTGTGATGAAGTCCTCGCAGTGCTGGGAAAAGTAGCCTGGTTGCAGCGCCTCATCTCGTAAAAATTGCTGGATCTCCTCTTGGGTCAACCGGTCCATACCCTTTAGACTGACGTCCATGCCGTGTGTGATCAAGGTCAGGGTGACGATGCCCAGCGACCACATATCGACAGAGGCCGTATGCGGCTCAGACTTGTGCTGGATTTCCCTGCTCCAGGTCAGCAAGCCGGGCTCTATAAACCTGATATTTCTTTTCTGCCCCGGTTCGGTGGGTGACTCACGGTGCTTGGTAGTTGGCCGTGCCGGCGTGAGTGAGCATTCTGCTTCGACGAGGGACGGCACAGGCCCCAAAGTCGGAAAGCAAGATACGATGACAGGTGACGTTTGGCGAGTAGGCGAGGAGAATGTTTTCGGGCTTCAGGTCGCGATGGATGACGCCCTTTTTATGGATAAAGTCCAGAGCTTGAACCAGCTGCCGGATGATGACGCGGGCATCGAATTCACTCACGAGCGGGCGTTGGTAGAGCAGGGACCACAAGTCGCCTCCCGTAGCCAGCTCGGTGAAGGTGTATCTGAAGCAGGTTAGCAAATCGGTCGTAGACTTGACTTTCGAGCCGTATCAACATGCAGCGAATGCGGCGAGACTATCGCGTCAACGTAACGCAGAATATTTGGCTGAGAGGGATATCATCAGCTACCTAGTCAGAAAGAAGAGAAGGAGAGAAGGGGGGAAAGGGGGGGGGATGGAGGCGCGTACATGATGAAGCTGACGAAGGACATCGGCTTCCTGTAACTTTCGTCGAATGCTCTCGGCGGCGTCTTTGCCTTTGAACCTGCTCAGATCGACTACCTTGCAGACCACTTGCCTACCCGTCTCGACTTCGGAAGCCAGATAAACGGCGCCCTCTGCTCCTTGGCCGAGACAGCGCTGGCTTATGGTGTATTTTTGTTGAAAGAGCTGGAAGAGGTGAGTATCTTCTGCCAGGAGAGGGAGTGTTGTCACTTACCTTGCATTCCTTGTCCTGAGTTTCTGTCAAAGAATTGGACTTGAAGTCCTTCTTGTCATGAAAGGTCATGGACCAATTGGGATGAATTTCAACGACGTCGCCGTCTTGTAAGAGATGGCTCGGCGAGACTCCCGATCCAATTCCGATCCGAACACCGTTGACGAAGGTGCCGTTGCGTGTGTTGCGGTCTCGAACGTATACGTTGCTGCTGAACTCGTCGTATACCACGACGTAGACCTCGCAATGCTTTCGAGAGACCGAGGTATTGTATCCATCTCCGATACGTGGGCTGAAATATTTCATCAACTCACAGTCACCAAGAAAGATCGTCTGAAAGATTTCCGGTGAGAAAAGAAGCATACTTTGACTGTGGATGACGGCCAATGTTGAGAACCGTATCGTCCCAGATGGGAACCAGCTCTGGCTACAAGGTCAGCAGGTATGTAAAAGGAACAGCGAAGATGAGCTTCGATACTGGAACATTCGTACTTTGATCTTGATCGCCAGCAAGACGGTCACGTAGAATCAGATATCTCTCAGGCGTCTCTTGACCGAAAACCGCCATGCTGCTGCCTCGCTGCCTGTAAGTGATAGTTCAGGGGGGTGAGACGGGAGGAGAGAGACGAAGAGCCCTGAGATCCTATCAAGGTATCTTCCAGGTCATCTGAAGCTGAAAAGAGGCCTGAGATGGAAAGGAAATCGAGGCAATCCGGACAGAAGTGATGCCTCCTTACTTTCATCTCTCACACTCAGCATCCGTCTACCGTGTACGTGTACAGTGTGTACTGTCTCGTCGGACTCCGGCTCGCAAAGGCGGTCTGCCTCTTCCATCGTCTTCGAGACGTATCGTGCCACGTGACACTAGGGGTCTCCGTGCCCTACCTATTTCGGCGGGTGTCTTTCCCGTCGATTTTCTCCCCGCTCTCTTTTCTGTTCCACTTCATCCAAGCAACGATTCTCATCCACGAACAAGTAAGCGATTCCCCTTTCTATTCCGCCTCATCTCCTCTTCCTTCTGCACCTGAAGTAGCCTGTTGGCAATCTTCGATGGGGATTTCCCTGATACATCATGGGCGGCAAAAAAAAAGTATTGAAGCGCTAACAGCTGTCCAGCCCGGTCGTTCAAGATGAGAGCCAAGTGGAGGAAGAAGCGCGTTCGCCGCCTCAAGCGTAAGAGAAGAAAGATGAGGGCTCGTTCGTAAGTCTTCTACGACACGTCTCGCCTCGCACCGGACGCTGACAATCTCGCAGCAAGTAAAGGCCCGCACCAGCACTTTGACCGGCTTGACGCATCTCTCATGGGGCTCTTGATGCCCTTTTCCTGGAGACACCCGAAGACGGGAGAACACATACACATCGGCCCTCCACTACGTGTGAAATGTATCAACGGATTTTCCTCTGGCAATTTGATCTCCCGGGCTTCATCGACATGGTTGGAGATGGGTAAAGGACAAAGTACGGGTCGGGAAAAAGTTTGGTGCTTTGGGTCGCTCGCGATTGGGGAGTTTGTCTGTCACGAACGGCGCACAGGAGCCACTGATGGGCGCCGTTGGGAATCAATACAGATACTGCTCTTGACCTTGTCTTTCGCACTGCGTGACTGACATGTCCCACGTAATTACGGTATATCCAGCGCAGAATCATCTATCGATGTACCTCTGCACCTAGAGACGAGATCTGATTGCGGCACTTGTATTCGTAGATTCTAATGAAGTGATGAGAAGCTGTCTTCCGATCCATTTTGCAAACCTTTGTCTTCTGTGACTTCAGTTCCGAGCTCTGCATTGCACACCGAGGTGAGCGGGGAAGCTCTTCTCACCGCCCTCCGAAAGTGGGGTCGCCGAATTTTCCTCCGCTGGCAGTCTAAAAGCGGCAGAATCTTTTTTTATCGGGCCGCGGGACCGCCAGCAGCATCACCAGTCACCACCAGTCATCAGCATCATCGCCATGGGCGAGACAAGCAGCAAAAAGCGCAAGCATGATGGCGAGTCATCAGAAAAGCACAAGAAGAAGAAGCAGAAGAAGAAGAAGGTAACCTTGGATGCGCCTCCGTCCACTGCCTCCGTCTCTTCCGTCTTGCGGCCGATACATTGTCCGCCCGTGATAGGTAAGCTGTTTCTTCTTTTGTCCTACGCCGGCCATCGGTGTCATCTATGGCCTGGGATAGGAACTGACTCTGACGAATTATTCTTGCTAGCAACCACACCTGGCATCGACCTGCCTTCGCCCTTGGACTTTCGCTGTTATGAATCCCGTGACGATCTGAGATCCAAGACTAGGCGCGAGCTCCTACTCCACTCTACCGACCATCCCACTCTCGATTATACGGCACGAGAGGTGGACTCGAGAGAGTCGAAACCTCTACTGAACCACTTCATTGGCGTCTACGATCCGTCCACCGGAAAACTAGATGTGATCGAGGCGAAGAAGATGGTGGTGCGGGCGAGAGTGCGCACAGCCGAAGCGGTGGTGACGACAGAGGAGCAAGTGGTCAAGGTGAGTCCGCATGCACAATACCCTGCCTCCCGTCTTGTGTAGCTGTGTTACTAAATACTCGACTCGCCAAAGACCTTGACCGATCGGAGAGCCGACCTGAAGCAACTGTTCGGCACCAGGAAAGCTAGGAAGATGTTGCGCGATACGGCACTCAACACTATCGAGAAGTTCAAAGACACTGCAAGTCAAGAGCCGGCCATGAAGGCTACGCTCGAGGCCATCGGTGCCGTCACTTCCCAGATGGCGACGCCCGAGCAGCTGCAGGCAGCCTCAGACTTGAACAGACCCGTACCCAGGGCGAACCTCGAGGCCGAAAGGGTCGAAGATGCGTACCGAATCGACAACGTCATCGGCACCGACATTCTCAACCTCGTACCCATCGCCGAGTGGCAAGAAAAGGTACGCGCCGGCGAGGCGGTCGAAACGCCGTCTCGCTTCGTCTCTACCCGGGTCAACAAGTTCGCGGCCGACGACTCGTTGACGGAGAAGCTGCGAATCCTACGATACCTCGAGCTGGCCATCCGCTTCTACAACTGCACAAAGAAGCACAAGCGCGACGTCGGACGACAGCTACCGCCCCGGGCCGAGCTCCGACAGGCGTTGAGCCCCGCCCCCGAGGCGGTGGTGGAGAACCTGCGGCGGAAGTTCTCGGACGGCGGGGCGATGCGCAAGTTTGACATGGAGCTGCTCATCACTCACTGCTGCGTCTTGACCCTCATCCTCGACGGGTTCCAGACGGTGACGCTGCCGCTTCGCCAGGACTTGAAGATTAGCGACGACAAGACGATGAATCAGTTCTTCCAAGAGATTGGCGCCACGGTCAAGGCTATCAGGTTGACGGGTCAGAAGGTTTCCGTTCAGCGGGCTTCTCTGGCCCTTCCGCTTCGGTTTCCCAAGCAGAGAAGGTCAGGACAAGGGTCTCGGCGGTAGGTAAGGGGGGAAGGGGGGAGAGAACTTTGTTCAGTCAGTTGTCGTACGAAGATTCACGTCATGAGATAGCTATCAACTCTTTCTTTGTTTTACACCGATTGGTGGTTCCCCGTAAGGTGGTGTCAGTGTATCCTACAGCTGCTGTGTAATACTGCTGCGAGTTGACGTGAAGGTAGTATGACAGGCTTCATCGATTACTAACTATTACGCAGAATGCATGATATTAGATGTGATGAAACTGCTGATGATGACAGCGTGGCTTGGGTCAGGCCTACCGAGGCCGAGGCTGACTTACAACTCCCCCCCCCCCCCCCCCCCCCCCCCCCCCCCCCCCCCCCCCCCCCCCCCCCCCCCCCCCCCCCCCCCCCCCCCCCCCCCCCCCCCCCCCCCCCCGCACC
>PDHP01000163.1:0-37914 GCA_003339455.1 Ophiocordyceps camponoti-leonardi (nom. inval.) | reverse complement strand
GTGGGTGGGGGTGGGGGCGCGCGGGCGCGGGCGGCGCGGGGGGGGAGGGGGGGGGTGTGCGGGGAGCGGGGCGGGGGCGGCTCCGCGGGCCCCCCCCCCCCCCCCCCCCCCCCCCCCCCCCCTCCTCCCCTTGCTAGCTGCCAACCCAATCTCAGGTAAAAATATCCATCATGTCCATCTTTGTGTGGCTTCTCTCGCTGTTCTAGACACGAGCCGTTTCGCTCCCGCAATCTGCTTTGCCGTGCCTTTGTTGAGGCGCAGATAAACCAAAACACATTCCAACAGTCATTTGACAACCAACGCGACCTCAGCCGGGCTGGTCATCTAACGCAGCCACGTCACGCCTTGGTTACCTGCCTGACTACCTACCTGCCTGCCTGCCTCTATACTATGTCCAGAGGCAGCACAAGAAGCAGCAGCACAAGAAGGACACAAGCAGTCGCGGTAGAAGCGACCGTTGCTCGCTTCGCAGCTGCCTCGCGCTGCTCACCCATCGTTGTCCCGACCGCTCCACGCCGTCCTCGTCCTTGACACCCCTGTGCTCGGCCTCGTCCTCGAGATAGGGCCTCAACCTCATTTCCTTCTCGGATCCTATAACAAGTAGCCCGCGTCTCCTTGTATGGCTATACCTTTCACCTACCGACCTACCTAGCCAACGTCCATTCATGCTCGGGGTTCGACGAGGATACCCAGCACTAAGCCGAATGTGAAACAGGCCGCCTCCTGTTAATACCTCATCGCCTTTGCCCCAACACCTGCTGTCCATTTCGCGCTCGTCTTTAGGTCGGCATGGCTGACCGAGAGCCGGGAAATGGTTCCTCCCAGCCGTCGTCGCCTCGAACGATGCGCCGGCCTGCTTCTCTCCGGCGCCGGCACTCGAGCGGAGAGCCGGATGAGCGCTCTCCACTCCTACCGCCGCCTCTGTCGACGACGACGACAAGGCCCCGAGTCCGCATCCGCAGCGGCGCCGCTTCTCCTCGCTTGCCTACTCTCTCGCGGAACAACAGTTACACAGGTAAGCCGGTTCTGGCCTTTCGAGCACTTATACCCGGAGTGCTGACATGGAGACTGACAGGAAGCTTTTTCGGAGCGCGACATTACAGCCGACACGAGTCACTAAGTCAAAGACTGCTTTCGGCTTTTTCCGATGGGCGCGGGTCCATGGCGGGATCCAAAAGCTCTCTCTTCGTCGACGAGCGAGTCTGGTACGATCAATTTACCAGCACCGACTGGGTACACGATGCCATTGCCGATTCTCATCGCGTCAAGGCCCTCCGCAGTAGAAAGGACTTCTGGGGTCGTGTTGCCGTCCTGTTTGACGGTGTCCAGGGATGGATTCTCAGTGCGTTGTCAGGCTTCGTCGTCGCTCTTGTTGCCTACACCGTCGACGTGACCGAGTCTGCAGTCTTTGACTACAAAGATGGCTACTGTGCCAAGGCATGGTACCTCGGTGAGCAGGTGAGGCATCCCCCAAAAGGCCAGGCCGATTCTTCTCATTGCTCACAGTGATGTGCCTTGAAGAAATGCTGCCCGCAGGGCCCATGCGAGGACTGGAAGAACTGGTCCGATGTCGTCAGCATCAATCCTCTCGGACCGGAGTGGACCGAATTCACCATCTACATGTCGTGTGTCGTCGGCTTCGCCGTCTTTTCCTGCTGGCTGGCCTTGTGGACCGAGACGGTGGTGCCATCGGCATACCGCCTGACGACGCTGGATGAGAATCTCGCGGCGATGAGTCCGGCTATGTCATCGGAAGATGGCCAGACGGATGATTCGGCGAGCCCCCGTCGCCAAAGCGATTCGGGACCAATGAACCCTCCCATGGTCTATTATACAGCAGCGGGCAGCGGCGTGGCAGAGGTGCGCGTCATCCTCAGCGGCTTCGTTTTGCACGGCTTCCTGGGCCTCAAAACTCTCGTCATCAAAATGATCTCGCTCGTTTTCAGCGTCTCGTCCGGCCTCAGCCTGGGCAAGGAGGGTCCCTTTGTCCATATGGCGACGTGCGTGGGCAACATCGCCTGCCGGCTGTTCCCCAAGTACGACCAGAACGATGCCAAACGGCGAGAGGTCCTGTCAGCCGCTGCGGCGGCGGGCGTCGCCGTCGCGTTCGGCGCACCGCTGGGTGGCGTCTTGTTCGGTCTCGAGGAGGTGGCCTACTTCTTCCCGGCCAAGACGCTCTTCAGGACCTTTTTCTGCTGTATCATCGCCGCGCTGTCTCTCAAATTCCTGAACCCGTACGGCACCCACAAGATTGTCATGTTCGAGGTGCGCTACGTCGAGGACTGGGAATTTTTCGAGCTGCTGGGCTTCATCTTCGTCGGCGTACTCGGCGGGGCCATCGGCGCGCTCTTCATCAAGGCGCACAAGCGATGGGCCTACAGCTTCCGCCGGATCCGCATCATCAAGGCTTACCCCGTGTTCGAGGTCTTTCTCGTCGCCGTCGTCACGGGCCTCATGAGCTACTGGATGCTGCTGACGAAGCTGCCCGTGGCCAAGCTGCTATTCAACCTGGCGTCGCCCTGCAAGCACGCATCCGACGGCTACGTGGACGAGCTGGGCCTGTGTCCGAGCTCCAAGGAAGACATACCGCTCATCATACGAGATCTTTCCATCGCTTTCGTCATCAAGGGCTTCCTGACCGTCATCACCTTTGGCATCGTGAGTAGCAGCGTTTCGGCACTGACGACGACGCATGACTGACGACCGAGAGCAGAAAGTTCCGTCGGGAATCTACATTCCGTCCATGGTGGTGGGCGGGCTGATGGGCCGCATCGTCGGTCACCTCGTGCAGTGGCTGGTAATGTCGGCACCGCACTGGCCCATCTTTGGCGGCTGCGCCGCGGCCATGAACGGGACCTGCGTCCAGCCTGGCGTGTACGGCCTCATAGCCGCCGGGGCGACCATGTGCGGGACGACGCGGCTGTCGGTGACGCTGGCCGTCATACTGTTCGAGCTGACGGGCAGCCTTGACTACGTGCTCCCGTTTTCCCTGTCCGTCCTGGTGTCGAAGTGGACAGCAGACGCCATTGAGCCTCATAGCATCTACGTGAGCTTCCTTTCTTTTTCCCGCCCTTTTCTTTCCTCCCCCCCTTTTTGCCTTGCTTTTCCTAGGCCTATGCTGATGAAGGTGTGCATAGGACCTCCTCACGAGCATGAACTCGTACCCGTTTCTCGATAACAAGCACAAACCCGTCTTTACCAGCGATCTGGAGGACATTGTGCCGCGTCTACGGTGGGAGCGGGTGATTGACATCAGCAACTCGCCGCTCGTGTCTGCAACGAGTCTCCGTAACAAACTCGAGGTGCTGCACCGATCAGCCGAGCTCGACGGCGGATTGCCAATCGTGCGACATGGGGTGCTGGTTGGGCTCATCCCAGCGCCGGACCTCGAGTATGCGCTGGATCAGCTGGAAAACGAGGAGACGAGCATGTGCTTGATGGATCGAGTACCGGGTATCGACGATGAAGACGTGTGCGGACCGGATCCGACAGACTTTGCTCGATACATCGACCCGGTGAGTTACGGCAAAGGTGGGAGCGGAAGCCCTTTTCGGTTGCTAACGGGGGTTCATTTGGTAGGCTCCGGTGGCGCTGGACATAAGGTCGCCGATGGATCTCGTGTACGAATGCTTCGTCAAGCTGGGCCTGCGGTACATTTGCGTGCTGAAGGATGGCAAATACGCCGGCATGGTAAGCAAGGAGCCATGGCTCGCACATGTCGTAGATGATTTGCTGACAACTATGGCGACGCAGACACACAAGAAGACATTTGTCAAGTACATGAGGCAGCTGGAAGAGTCGAGATGAAGGTGTCGTGTTTCTTTTTCTGCTTTCTTTGCATAGACTGTGTGGTCGGGTGGGGTTCGCAGAGCGAATTGGTTCGGAATGCGGCATTTGACAGCCGGTTGGAAAGGCGGAATGATAGATAACTGCATCGTGAGAGCCGGGGGAGGTAGAGTCATGGTGCCGGCATCGTGAAACGGAAGCCGGGGCCGGGAGTATGAAGAGCGGAGGCCACGGGGCCCGGAGGTGGAGGGGCGGTGTCCAGCCCAATGCTGTTCGTTGCAGTGGCCGTTGCAGAGGGCGTTGATGGTAACTTGGCATGAGTGTTACCTGGCTTCGGTGGTGGTGGTGGTGGTGTCGTGGTGGTGGTGGATAGGTTGATGGTGATGGTGGTGGACTGGTGGTTGTCTCGGCGAGATTGTCAGTCTACTAATCGTCTCCTGCTGTGCTCCGAGGTCGGCGGTACAGAGGTACTTTTCTGTGGGGACGTCCCCATGTATCTCCGTACCTCATCACGCCGTCTCATGCATCCCCGCAATCTGCAACCCTCATCATCGGCACCTGCCCCGCCAACCTGCCTCGCGTGTGCCGCGTGTGCGGACCGTAATACCGGGATACATCGATCTGGAGTACTTTGTACGTGACACTCGCCGGAGAATAAGGCTTTCCTGGGGTCGGGGACTGCGTATCTGAGACTCTCCTTTGTCGTCCTCGGGTGGGCTGCTGTAGTCTCGTGGCGTACCATCTCATGCTCACGATAAAAGGCACCGTGGTTGCTGCCTGACGAATGGGAAGGAGGGGAGGGGGCACACAAAAGAGGGCAAGAGCAAGAAAGGGTGCGGCTGGAGGGGACGAAGACGATAAAGAAGTTGCCTCCTCATCACTCTTCAGCTTGTCATCTCCTCTCCCTATTGGTTTCTTCTCCTTTATTGCCCCCAATCTTTCCTCCTCGAACCGTTCCTCTTCTTCCCCTCCATCCCCCCTCTTTCCCTCTTCTTCCCCTCTTCCCTTCTTCGCCCTTCTCCCTCACCTCTTCCTTATCTCCCCCTATTATTAGAACCCGTCTCTTCTCCCCTCCCCTTCTGTCTTCGCCATGCGTGCTGTCCGCCTCCCCGCCAGGACGGCGGTCCGCGCCTTTGGCACCTCGCATGCCCTGCGCTCGGCCTCGGTGGCGTCTCGGTCTTTCTACGCTGATGAGCCCCCCGCTCCGGTGCTGGCGACGACGTCGTTGCCGGGACCCGAGAGCAAGCGTCACATCGATGACCTGAAGTCGACGTTTGAGACGCGGAGCTTGAACATGATGGTCGACTATACCAAGAGCGCCGGCAATTACATCGCCGACCCGGACGGGAATATGCTGCTGGACGTGTACGTCGTTCATCACTTGGACGCCCTCTCACCCCCCCCTTCAAACCCCGGTCCTGACAGGCGGCAGGTACGCGCAGATCGCCTCCATCCCCGTCGGGTATAATAACCCGGCGTTGAAGCGGGCCGCCGCCACGCCGGAGATGATTGATGCCATCATCAACCGGCCCGCCCTAGGCAATTTTCCGTCGCACACGTGGGCTGCCATCCTGCGATCGGGCATCCTCAGGGCGGCCCCGCGTGGGCTAGACAACGTCTTCACCGCCATGGCCGGCTCCGACGCGAACGAGCTCGCTTACAAGGCCGCCTTCATGTATCGTCGGCAGCAGGATCGCGGGGGCCGCGACGTCGACTTTACCCCGGACGAAGTCGAGTCGGCGATGCGCAACGAGTCGCCCGGGTCGCCGCAGCTATCGATTCTTTCGTTCAAAAACGGCTTCCACGGCCGTCTCTTCGGATCCCTCTCGACGACGAGGTCCAAGCCCATTCACAAGCTCGACATTCCCGCTTTCGACTGGCCTCAGGCCACCTTTCCCCAGTGCCGCTACCCTCTTGATCAGCACGCGGAGGAGAACGCGCGGGCGGAGAAGGCCAGCCTCGACGAGGTCGACCACCTCATCTCGAACTGGCGTGTGCCCGTGGCCGCCGTCATCGTCGAGCCCATCCAGAGCGAGGGCGGCGACAACCATGCCAGCGCAGACTTCTTCCGCAAGCTGCGCGCCCTGACCCGCAAGCGCAACGTCCTACTCATCGTCGACGAGGTCCAGACGGGCGTCGGCGCCACCGGCCGCTTCTGGGCTCACGACCACTGGGAACTCGACGACGCGCCCGACATGGTGACCTTTTCCAAGAAAGCGCAGACCGGCGGCTACTACTTCCGCTCGCGCGACTTGCTGCCCAACAAGCCGTACCGTCAGTTCAACACGTGGATGGGTGACCCGGCCAAGGCGCTGCTCTTCCGCGCCATCGTCGACGAAGTGGAGCGCCTCGACCTCGTGGCGAACACGGCCCGGGTCGGGGACTATCTGTACCGACGGATCGAGGAGCTCGCCGCTCGGCATCCGGACCACTTCCGCAACCTGCGCGGCAAGGATCGCGGAACTTTTATCGCCTTTGACAATCCCAAGCGCGACGCCTTCCTCGCCAAGGCCAAGACTTTTGGCATCAACATAGGCGGCAGCGGAGCCAGCGCAGTGCGACTGCGGCCCATGCTTATCTTCCAGCAGCATCACGCGGATATCCTGGTGGATGCCCTTGACAAGGTGGCCAAGTCTCTATAGACGGGACTGTCGAGGATGGATTTTAATCTGCGGCGAATGATTTTCGACTTATTATACCGGGAGAGGGGAATCCCCGACATACATGGAGAGAGGGAAACCCGGAAACAATGGAAACAAATACAGCAACAGAGAGAGAGAGAGAGAGAGCGCGAGAAAAGGGGGTTTTGGTCTTTTTGGGGTTTTTTTTCTTTCTTCTCTTCTTTTCACGAAAGGGAGACATTGTGGGATGCATCTTCCCCGGCCTCGTATATCTTACTTACCCCCGTCGTCGGGGGCTTCAAGGCCGAGAAAGGGATCGGATGGTGGGTTGGGCTGTCTTTTGCTTTGCAGCCAGGGGAAAACTTGACGATGGTGGTGATATTATGGCTTTGATAATGATTTGGCATGAGGTGCTTTTTGACTTTGAGAGTGTGCTATCGAGCATCTTGCGTCTCTGGCTCCGTGCACAATACTTTGTGTGTGATAATGATGGAACTGTCATTGTATGCCTTAATAACGGCGAAGCAGCTCAATCATCAAGGCGGCAATGGTATAAGAAGCAAAGATGCAGGGTATTAATTAAAGTACAGACAAAGATGGTTATTGGCCGTATCAGCCGGGTGAAGGGAGCGAATCGACCATTCTCCGACGCTTGACGTTTTCCTCGTCCGCCGTCGCAGACCTCGTCGAGGGGACGGACAGAGGGGGAGGCGGAGGGAGGGGAGGCGGGAGCGGTGGTTGTTGAAGGGCGTGAAAGCCTCGCGACGAGGGGGGGGAGGAGGAGGAGGGGGTGGGTGCGGAGGGGGCGGGAGGTCGGGGGGCGATTCGTTTGGGGAGGTTGGGTTTGAGATCGCGCTTTGCGAGGTCGGCTCTTGAGGGGCGGCCTCTTTTTTTGTTTGGTTTTGGGCCTGCTCCTGCTCCTCCTCCTTGGTTTTCTTCTTGTCTTTTTATGGGTTCATGCGGTCGCATCTGCGGTATTGAAGGGGTGGCGGGGACGTAGGCGACGGTGGTGGTGGTGCTGGTGGTGGTTGGAAGGTCTTTGTGGTTGACGGGTCGGGGGGCGATGCGAGCGAGGTGTTTGGCTTCTTGTGAGATTGGAGGTTGATGTTGTTGATGATGATCGTGATGCTGGTTTGACGGCGGAATGGGGGAAGTGGCTGGTGGTGGTGGTGGTGGTGGTGGTGGTGCTCCCTGACCGACGACATGGGTGGTGGTGGTGCCGCTGTCGGTGATGGAAAGCGGAAGAAGAACACAGTGGAGGGACAATTGCTTGGCGACTCGAACGCACTGAGCCATGTTCCGCCCGGGGGGGAGTTGCATCTGCATCCAATCCGGGGAGACGGCGTTGGCGTTGATGAAGTATACGACCTTTTCGACGTCGACGGAGCTTGATTTGATCATCTCTCCTAAGATGAAGCGCTTTGTGTTTTTTTTTAAAAACAAGGGAATGGATAGATTAGAAATGGGGATATGGAGTATGTATGATGGAATAGTGAAGAGATGAAGAGATGAAGTAAACGTGACTGCACCTTTTCTTGGGGGGTGAATGGTAAGGGATCCATTGTTGTGCGTGTCACCGTGGAAATTGATGAGTTGGGGATGGGGGACGGCCTTTGCTTTGGCTTTTTGAGCCTGAGTCTTTTCTCTCTCTCTCTTCCCCCCTTTTGGGTCTGATGTTCTCGATTCACATGGAGGCGTAGGTATTAATAGGGAAGGGGAAGGGTGGTTTTCGTGAGAGAAAGAGGAGAGACGGTTGAGAGGGACGGGGGGAATAAAAAGATAAGATGGCAGGATGGGAGACGAAGGAGAAGAAGAGGAAAAAGTCCTAGATGATAGATCAGTGAGATTATTTTCTCGTCTTCTTCTTACTTTCCCTTTTCTTACTTCGTCCGGTGGTGGTGGAGGAGGGAGTATGTATGAAGTTGGAAGAGAGGTCAAGGTCAAGCAAGGTCAAGCAAGGGCCCAAAGGTCAACAAGGTTCAAGGTGTGGGGACGGAGGATCGGAGCCGGTTTCCACGAAACGGGGGTGGGTCCGTGGGGTGGGGGGGATTGGGGGGGATTAGAAGCGCGCCCTCTGTCCCTTCTCCTTTTTTAATAAAGCCGATTCAGAGTCAGGCGGAGAGGTATTTCTTCTACGTGTGCGTGTGCGTGTGCATAAAAGGGTCAGGGCCATGGTATATGAGGATGGGATGGGAACAAGGCTGGTGAAAAAAAAAGGTGCGGCGGGCGGCGGGCGGGCGCATCCGCATTCCTATGATGGTTTTAGTTGGGGCCCTCCCGTTCGCGGCTTTTTTTTTTTAAGTGTGGGGGGGGGGGGGGGAGGGGTTGACAGCCTATCCGTACCTATAGCTTATAGCCTATTAAAATATCATCGGAGACGCTCGCCTGGTGGAAAAGGTTATGGACTCTACGGGTATGTAGAGACGGATAGAGACGGGTAGGGGGAGGTAGCACAAGCGTTTATGGTTCATGATGTGATTTGATCCTTGCTTTCAGGGAATCCCAATATGAGGGATCAATAGCTTTCCTCTCCTCATCGTCGTCGTACTCCAAAGGAGGGAGAGAGAGAAAGAAAGAAAGAATCCATGTTCGGGGCCAGTTTTGCAGTAGCGTTGCATCGTGACCAATCCCGTTGCCTTATAACCACGACCTCATGACCTTGTCTTACCCTCCTTCTTCTTCTTCTTTTTCCTTTCCTTTTCCTTTCCTTTCCTTCCTCTTCTTCTTTCCTCTTCTCTTACTACGGGATAGTTTTTCAAGGGATTATTCCTTACCGGGGCGTTGTATTTGTCCTGCCCGTCACTGGATCCGACTGGTTGCTGCATCCGAACCGGCTGCTGACCTGTTCGCCCGTTCTTTTTTTTTTTTTTGCTTTCCCGGGGGCTTTATTGGTTGACGTTGACTTGGAGCAATTGCTTCCCCCCCCATCGTCTGTCTCTCTCACCTGATTTTTTTGAAAAACTTTTTTTCTTTCTCATCCAGTGACCGGTGATATACTATTTTGGGTATTTTCTTTTCTGCTAGCTTTGCTCGTTTCCTTGCTTCAAGGTGATATATGTAGTTCGTAAAGTCGTATCAAATGCGTGCATGTATTCGTCATCTTTGGAGTATAATTGCTCGCTTCGAACGAACAGCTTATACACATGGCTGTCCAGTTATTGGCTCCACCACCACACCTTGTTCAAAACGTTATCCACTGGCAGTGACAGCCAAGGCTCTTCTTCCTGCTTCAAAATCCGGGATGATGCTCGGAGCAGCGGCACGGCCCTCCCGTGTCTTCCACCCCCCTTTTTTCTTCCTCCCCCGCCGCGGGGCACGCATCTGCCCCCGCCTGTGTGGGGTGGGAGGAGGGTACGGAGTATAGTGGTCAACTCCTCGAGACAAGCCAACCAACCAGAGGAACTCTTTTCTCTTCTCAAAGAGTTGAAAACCATACATATCATAGAATCAAGACTTGCTCCCATGTACTCTATAGATATTCCGAGTTCTACCACCCCAGCCTTGAGCTTCATAACCCGCCCAAACACGTCTCAAGTCGGCTGCATGCTTCTTTCGAAATGCCGCGCAGGATCCGGCAGCAGCGCTATCGACACGTGCCCCCCTTTCCAGCGGTTCCTCTCCAGAAGTTTTGCCCCCCCCCCCCCCCCGTCAGCAGCGAATCCCTGTTGTCTTGCCTTTCCTCGAAGCCCGAGGGGAATGATGCCGGTTGTCGGCTGTAGGGTAGCAGGTGCTACTTGGTGGGCGGAAACGTCAGAGTGTGTAGAATGAAGCAACTTATACCTTTCACCTCTTTAACTACTACCCAGGTATGAACTGTTGAATGAACTGTTGAGCTTGCATATCATCGACCGGTCGTTCTTTGCTCCGTACCTGTAGCATGGCTCTCAGCTTTCTCCCCATTGCCAAAAGAGTTGGGTTCATGCGGGAAAAGGGGCACCCCTGGAGAGATGAGGATAAAGTCTTTGTCTTCAACGAGGATGATCCTGTCTCATGAGAAATAAAAAAAAAACCCTGCAACCGGAAGGGCCGGATAATTATTCATATGTATGTACGGGATATCCGTATGTACTCATCACCGTATGTACAGTATTATTTTCCTTCAAGTCTCATCATCTACACCCGCCTCAAAAAAGAGATCCGCGTTATCAGTGTCCATACTCGCAGTGAACAGGCTTGACCGTCTCGAGAACGAGCGGAGTGAAGCCCAAGCATCCCTCGTTGCCACCGGGCCGTCTGTTGTCCGTCACGACCCAGACGCTCCAGCTGTTGTCGACGGACCCGGGACAGGCGATCAGGTTCTTGTCGTAGAAATAGAGAGCCTGGCCCGAGCTCTTGTCTTTGCCAATGTTTCGGAGATTCCATCCTTTGACCTCGAACCGCGGCGGGACGGGGCCGTTGCCGGTTAGGTAGCCCAGCTTACCTTGGCCTGAAGATGAAGCAAGAGAGGAAGGAAAAGGAAAGAAAAGAATCAGTATTTTCAAGGATAACCCCAGTAACAAAATTTCTTACCGAAGCCGGACCGGTCGACAAAGAGCCTCTGAACCAGACCGGAGCCGGTATAGAGGTACAGCTGCTGGTCCTTGAGGTAGAAGATGGCGCTCTTTGGATCTTCGCCCTCGCACTTGGCGTGTTGGTTGGGCAGATTGATGAAGATGCTGCTCTGGCTGGCGCTGACCTGGCCGAAGTGAATGCGGCTGGCCGATCGTAGGGACATGATTTGGAACGGCTTCGAGCCGGGAGCTGCCGCCAGCTCGGCCGCTGGCTCGTCGGCGACGGCAGAGCCGACGGAGGCTGCAACGATGGTCGCGACGAGGTTGGATAGCTTCATGATGATGGGGGAAGGTGGTGATTAAGTCGTGTGTGCTTTACTGGATCGGCAGTTGGAGTTCCAGCTTTTGGGAGGAGGAGGAGGAGGAGGAGGAGGAGGGGAAAAGGGAGGCAGCCGGCTTATATGAGTGTGAGCATGGAAGATTGGAAAGGGGGGGGGGGGGGGGGGGGGGGGGGGGGGGGGGGGGGGGGGGGGGGGGGGGGGGGGGTGAGGGTGAGGGTGAGGGTGAGGGTGGCGGTTGTCTCTCATTTAATACGAGAGAGCGATCTACCAATAACGGGTCGATGGTGATCAATCATTCCTCGGCAACGACCGCGGAGGCAGGAAGAAGCAGAAGCAACGTTAACCATGCGATGACGGTCTACGGGTGTATGTACGGATATGTGTGTATGTACTCCGTATGTACGTAGGTAGGTACGCAGGGCGTTGTACAAAACGTTCGGGATACAGATGTGAGATGACGCCGTCTGCCAATCGGGCGGTGATGGCCGAAAAGCCTGTATGTATGTATGTACGGAGAAGGCCGTGTCCGACGGTGATGCAACTGCAAAGTGTATACATGTTTGTATGTATGTATGTAGTAGTAGACATGGAGGCATGGAGAGTAGGTAGGTAGGTAGTAAGGCAGGACGATGGTTGGTTAACATTATCTGTAGAACAACTGCGCCAAGATCGTTTCTGAGCGAAGAACGTCGTCTTCGTCGACGGAACCCCCCTCCCTTCTCCATCCATTAATTATTCCGTGTGTCCCGCCGCCGCCGTCGCTGCCGGGGTTTCGGCCCGTAGATAATAATAGATGTGATGAGGTCGTGTTTCTTTTTACGGATATGGACTTCACTGATTGATTGATCGATTGAATGAATGATGTGAGAGAGATGGGGACGATTGGATGATTCGTGTCAGCTCGATTTGTGAATGAATGATGATGATGAATGTGGTTGCCGGCGTCGGAAAAATCTTATGCGCCGGATCACAGGCGCCCCCGTAGTATCTGGCAGAGGTATCAACATCAGCATCAGCATCAGCATCAGCATCAGCATCAGCATCACCACCACCACCACCTCTGCGGTTTATCAGAGGTAGGTAGTCTGTACTCTGTAGTAGTACTAGTAGCAGATGTAGGCAGTGGCGGTAGTGGTAGTAGCGGCAACAGTAGTGGTAGTAGGAAGAGAAGAAGAAGAAGAAGTACGGATAGGAGGAGGAGAAGAAGGAGGAGGAAGAGGCTAGGGGTGCCAAAGGGCCCGTGGAACGCGCCCTTTTCTTCTTCTTCTTCTTCTCTGTCCTACGAGTCTACGGATACCACCTAGAAGGCCAGCGCATCCTTCAGACGGGCTCTCTGAGAATGCTTCATCCATCAGTCTTGCTAGAAGATGACAGATAGAAGATAAACCCACTGGGCAACTCATCCTCTCACACACTCGCTCACTACCTACTAGTACCCAACTCCTTCTCACTGTTTCTGAGCGCCTCCTATTGTTCTTCTTCTTCTTCTATTCAAGAGAGAGAGAAACTATTGTTCAACTCCACGATCTTCACCCTTTTTTTTTTTCTTTTTTTTCCAGCGCTGCAACGTAGACATCAGGTACCCCAGCGCCTAAATTCAGCCCGTGGGGCTACAAGCCAGCTACATGGCACCTCGTCCTCCCAGCTCTCGTCGACCGACCCTGCTACTGCTGCCATCACAGGCGCTCGCAAGGCCGAAAAACCTAACCTTCTTTTTTTTTCGCTCCTCTTCTCTCCATCTCTCCATCTCTCTCTCTCTCTATCCTTTCGCCTTCCCTCCCCTCCCCATCACTCACCCCCTTTCCATACCATAATCTCTCTCTCGCGCAAGTCCTCTTCTCGTCCTTCTGATTTCTTTTGGCACTTGTTCTTCGGTGGTGTGAGCTTCACCCTGTTTTTTTTTTTGCCCTTCCTCATTCGTGCATCAGCAAAATCCTTTCTTTACGGCTGTTTCTTCGTCTTCTTCTCGACCTTGGCTTTTCCTACGCCACCTGTCCTCCTCCTACTCCTTCTCTTTTTCTCTTTCTTTTCTTCCTCCTACCCCGTATGCGCCGCTTCTCGTCGCTGCTTCTTGCCGCTTCGTCCTCCGCCTCGCTTGATACGTCGCCCTCTGCCTCGCCCTGGCCGTACCGTCTCGACCGGTGCTGGTGCCGCCCGATGCTTCGATGGACGATGACGAGCATGCCCCGAGCAGGATGAGCAGGCTCAAGCCCGAAGCGGCCGTCGCCAATGGCTCCCCTGCCGACGCCCCCATGGCTTCCGTCGACGCGTTCCCGTCTCCCGCCACGTCGCTCGACGGCCTCAAGTCTCGTAGCGATAGCGTCGAGACCCCCGGCACGGCGAAAGCCTCGCGTCTGGTCCGCAAGGCCTCGTCGAAGCTGGCTATCCGCGACCCTCCGCTCTTCGGCCACCTGCCCGACGTCACGGCCCAGTCCTGCGAGTCCTTTCACGTCATCCCCGACTGCCTCTACGGTTCCAAGCATCTGGGCTCGACCGATAACGACGCGCTCGACTGCGACTGCAGAGAAGATTGGCGTAGGCATAACCCACCTCCTCCTTTCCTTTTTTTTTCCGCCTCCTCGTCATGTCGGATATTGACCCTCCTCTCCTCTGCAAAAAAAACAGGAGATGATCGCAACTTTGCTTGCGGAGACGATTCCGACTGCATTAATCGTGCCACCAAGATGGAGTGTGGCGCCGGCACGGGCAGCTGCGGCGACAACTGCCAGAACCAGCGCTTCCAGCGCAAGCAATGGGCCTCCGTCTCCGTCATCAAGACGGAAAAGAAGGGCTTCGGCCTGCGCACCGACGCCGACCTCCATCCAAACGACTTCGTCTACGAGTACATCGGCGAGGTCATCAACGAGCCCACCTTTCGCCGTCGCATGCTTCAATATGACCGCGAGGGCATCAAGCACTTCTACTTCATGTCCCTCAGCAAGAGTGAGTTCGTCGACGCCACGAAAAAGGGAAACCTCGGCCGTTTCTGCAACCACTCGTGCAGCCCCAACTGCTATGTCGACAAGTGGGTCGTCGGCGACAAGCTGCGGATGGGCATCTTTGCCCTGCGCAAGATCCGCGCCGGCGAGGAGCTCGTCTTCAATTACAACGTCGACCGCTACGGTGCCGATCCCCAGCCCTGCTACTGCGGCGAGCCCAACTGCGTCGGCTTCATCGGCGGCAAGACGCAGACGGAGCGCGCCACCAAGCTGCCGGCCGCCATCGTCGAGGCCCTCGGCATCGACGACGCCGACGGCTGGGACACGGCCGTCGCCCGCAAGCCCCGCAAGAAGCGGTCCGACGAGGACGACGAGGAGTACGTCAACAGCATCCAGGCCCGCGGCCTCGACGAGGACGGCGCCCGCAAGGTCATGGCTGCCCTCATGCAGTGCAAGGAGAAGTGGATCGCCGTCAAGCTGCTGGCGCGCATCCAGCGCTGCGACGAGGAGCGCGTCATCCACTGCGTCATGCGCATGCACGCCTACCAGATTCTCAAGACGACGCTCAACACCTTTATCGACGATCACAACGTGGTGCTACAGGCTCTCGACATCCTCGACAAGTTGCCGCGCCTGACGAGAAACAAGATTCAAGACTCCAACATCGAGGTCACCGTCGAGACCCTGGCCGGTTCGGATCACGACGACGTCGCCTCCAAGTCGCGAAAGCTGCTTGACGACTGGAGCAAGCTCGAGGTGGCCTACCGCATCCGCCGGCGCAAAGTCGACCCCAACGCCCCCGTCCAGAACGTGTACGAGGACCGCCGCGGAGGAGCGCTGGCACAGGCCCGCGAAGAGGAGTCGACGGCGCAGTCGACGCCCAAGACGGCCTCGCCGCGCACCGTCGACGCCCCCAAGGGTCCCCGAGGTGGCCTGTCGCAGAGGAACAGCTCCTTCCACGGCTACGGCCAGCGTCAGCGGCGGCCGCCGCCACCGCCGCAGCACGCCCGTCTGCCCCATGGCTGGTTCGCCGCCAAGGACGCGAGGGGCAACACGTACTTTTACACCGGGTCGGGCAAGACGACGTGGCAGCGGCCGACGTTGCCGGCCTCGGAACCGGTGCCAAGAGGGCCTTCCAAGGCCATGCAGGAGCAGCTGGCCATTCAGAGTATCATCGATAAGGTCACGAGGGAGGGCACGCCCAAGCAATCGGCGGCGGCCCCGGCTCGCGAGCCGTCCGAGCCGTCTCCGAGGGAGCGCAAACAGGACAAGTGGCGGTCCCTGCCGCTTGACAAGCAGATGAGGATCTACGAAAATACGGTACGTTCACACACTCTTACATTGGAGGAGATCTTCTTATCGGTGCCGCTGCTCACACATCTTCTTGAACAGGTTTTCCCCCCGGTCAAGTACGTCCTGGACAGGTTCCGGCACAAGCTCCCTAAAGAGGAGCTCAAGAGGCTGGGCAAGGACATCGCCAAGAAACTGGTGGCGTCCGACTATAAGAATAGCAGGGTCGGGGACCCCAGCGCGGAGCTGACGGAGAAGCAAGTGCTCAAGATCAAGAAGTACGTGTCCGACTTTCTCAACCGCGCCGTCGACAAGTATCAGGCGCATCAGAAGCGCAAGGCGACACGAGAAAAGTCCCTGGCGACGGACGAGGCTCGGAAGGAGGTGGCTGAAAGCGAGTCCCAACCGCGAACCGAGAATGACGACTCCGCCACCGCCGCCGCCGAGGTGGAGGAGAATGAAGAGGATGAGCTCAAGATACCGACAGCCGCCAGCGATTTCGATACGGACTCGCCCGGTAGCCTGGAGCGCAAGCGGAAGCGCGAGACGGAGCTGGTAGACTCGACGGACGCGACGCCATCCGAGGGGCCGGACAGCAAGAGGGCAAAGGACGACGAGGCCAGCCCTCCGCCTCCACCTCCTCCTCCACCACCGCCGCTACCAGAGGCGCCGGGTGCGTCCGAAGAGATGTCGGCGGCGCAGCGGGAGTTTCGGGCGCAGGAGGAAGCGCTCGAGCGGGAGAACGAGGAGGCGCAGCGACTCGAGGACGAGGGTAAGATGACGGAGGCGGCTACGACGGACTTGCGGAAGGACGTGGCCCTCGCTACGTGACTTGTCGAGGGTGATGACGATGACGATGATGATGGAGGAGGAGGGGTAAGAGAGAAAACGAGGGAGAGAGAGAGGGAGAGAGAGAAACAGAGGCTTGTCGTATTTGGGAGCTTTGTGGACATGATGAACAGACAAAACAGCAAGCTATACATACCTACCTAGTGTCAGGCGATGACTTTTCTTTGACATATCTTTTTTCCTGTCTTTCTTTGCCATCATGTCCTCCTGATTTTCTTTTCTTAATACCAAGCGATGTACGATACGATACATGGTTTTGCTCTTTAAGCCTTGGTCTCTTCCCACCCCCTTTTTTTCCCATTTGCTTTGGGTTTTTTTCCCCTTTCGAGCTTCTTGAGGAGGCCAAGGCGAGAGCATTGCACGAGGAACGGTTGGTCATTTTCTTTTTCTGAGTTCTCTTTCCAGGTTGAAGAAAAAGGGAGGGACGGCCGTTAGATACTGCTGCTGCTAGTGAACTTGCTTGCATGGCGTTGCGTTGTGTGGCAGAAGGTAGCTGCGATGTTTGGACGGGGATGAAGAAAGATTTTTGAGACTCCTTTGATTTCTTTACGTGTTGTACATACCTACATACATGCCTACATGCCCATCTCGGTAGGATGGAAGGTAGTAGGAAAGATATTCGTACTCTTGACTGTACATATGTCAGTGGTTTGTTTGTGCACATTAGTCGTCGTCATCTTCGTCGTCGTCGTCATCGTTTCGTCTCCTTTTCTTCGACGCAGCAGCAGCAGCAGCAGCAGCAGCCAAAGCCTGGACGTGATCCTTCCGACGAAAGACGTAACTCCTAGCCGGACGATCCTCGCCCCTCCAAGGGTTGGGAGCAGGCTCGTCTCCACCTCCACCTCCACCTCCACCCGGCCGCTGAGCCTGCCGCCGCCGACTAGCCCTCCTGAGGACGACGCCAGCCGTCCTGGCGTGACGATAACCGGGGTAGAGAGCGGGATCGAAGGCGAAGCTATGATGAACAGCGAGGCCGGCGTGGCGCGCGAGGTCTCTGACGTTCCACAGGGTGTAGGGCTCTGCCTCGAAGAGGGTGACGACGAAGCTTCCTCGTGGCTTCAACGCGGGAAGGCAGCGGCGGAAGAAGTCGACGAGGAGGGATTGGTTGTGGCGCACTTGGCGGTTTACGTCGGTTGACTTGCCGCCTACGTGGGGGAAGTTGAAGATGATTGCGTCGTAGTGAGGGCGGCGCGTTAGGGAGGACGGGGGCTTGGTGGCGTCTATGCCGTAGAGGAGGTTGATTTCGGGGGTTGGGTGGGTGGTTTGACTGTCGTTGTCGGTGTCATCGTCGTCGTCGTTTTCTTCTTTTTCTTCGTCGTCGTCATCGTCATCGTCGCCGTCATCTTCATCTTCACCCTTCCCTTGATCACCGGGCGTCGAACCGAGTAAGATGGCGATATTATCCTCAGCAGACGGGTACTTGCCCACAAGCTCATCACGATCCTTCTCCAACACTGTAGCCGTAACGCGAAGACAGCGATGATGTCTAACGAGAGAAGCGGCGAAGCTCAGATCGCCCTCGCCCACGAGGAGGATTCGATCACGACGCTTGAACGGTATCACCGCCCGATTCTGCTGCTGCTGCTTGTTCCCTTTTTTCCGCGCTGAGGTCGACGTTGAGGACGAGGAGGTCGACGTCTTTTGGACGATGGGACTGGGGTTGGGGAGGCGGGAGGCCGGCTTCGGTCTTGGGACGGACTTGTTCGGTTGCCGGAGCCGGCGCCGCTTTGCCATGATGTGGTAGTGGTGGTGGGGGGAAAAGCGCGGAAGGGCTCGCTCCCTGTATGTACATATGTACTTTCAATCTATTCGCCTTCGGGTTGAGGAGAGAAAAGAAAGTTAAGAATAAAAAATTGTCCGATGGCTTGTCGTTGGAGGGTTTTTTTTCTTCCTACTCACGTGGGTAGACATGCGGTTCCTACGTCGACGGGGAATATATCAGAAAGATGGCGTGTAAGACGGGCTACCCTATAGCCCTGGGGGTAAAAGTTGACATATTGGGAAACTTGGCTGTAAGTGTTACGTGACGTGTTGAACTGTTGATAGAAACATCGTACATGGAATACACAGGCTCTTTGACGGAGAGCAAACAAGAACGTAGGTACATAGGTAGGTATAACAAGGACGTGCGTGGGAGGGGGGAAATCTTGTGACAGCTGATGAAGGAGGGGGGTCATGGGAAGAGCCGTATGCGGGTGTAATGTAAGATTTTTGTAAGTGCAGGTTGTATCCGTAAGTGTCAGTGTAAGTGTAAAGTAAGTTGAGTGAGTGAGTGAGTGAGTGGCCTGTATCCGTAGGTAGGCTGTAGGCTGTAGACTGTAGTATGACGCGCCACGGCACGGCTGTGCGCCACGTGGTGGATGCCGTCTGCAGCAGCATCATCCTTCCTGCTGCTGCCCTGTGAGTGTGACTTTGGGAGAGAGAGAGAGAGAGAGAGAGATGGATGACTGCGACAGGAGTATCCGTATTGAAGGAACAAACATCATCGTCATCACCATGAATATCAACATCAGTATAATTATCATCTTCTTTTCGATAGGTAGGTAACCCCCAGTCTCTCGCCACCGCGGGAGGTTTCTCTTCTCGTCCCGTGTGCAACGAGCAGTAGCAGCAGTAGCAGCAGCGGGAGGAAGGGGTTTTGTTTTTATATGAGGCGTAGACCGGGTAGTTGGGTCTTCCCCATTCTAGGAGTATCTAGCAGTGGGCTTGCTCCCTTGCCGGACAGTCGGCGCTTGTAAGCTAGCCCAAAAGTATCCGGTACCTGGGCTGCGCTAATCTGCCTACAGCCTACAGGGGGCTACGGGCGGGCCTTTCTGGCTCTGGGGGGGAAGGATAGGATAGGGAAGGGTGGTGGAAGAGAGAGGGGAGACTGGAGAGAGACAAGAGGCGCCAAAGATGATTCGCACGTCGATAATCTAAGAGATGTCTTCATAGTCATGACGAAGTACGGATAGACAGCGGACGAATGAAATGATTCTCGAGAGAAGTAGAAGAAGAAGGAAGAAGGAAGAAGGAAGAAAAAAGTATCCTTATAGAAGAGAAAAAGAAAGAAAGGAAAAAGGGCGCCTCGTCCGTTCCCGATACCGTGCATGACCCCCCCTCCCCTCCCCTCCCCCGGCAGAGCCTCATTTTCTTTTAGAGTTGAGAATGCGGTGGGTGGTGGTTCTGTCAGCAAGCCAGCCCAGCCAGCCAGCCAGCCAGATGCCGGGGGGGCTCTCCCCCACAGTAGGTTGTCCCTGACAGCTTGCTACTCACCCTTCTCACTCTCTTGGGCCGCGCTGCGTGTGTGCGTCGAACAGGAAGAGAATATAGAGGGAAAAAAAAAGGGCCGCTGACTATAACTTTTCACGTCTTTGACGGATACTGGCCCTTCTTCCTTTTCGTGGTAGCAGGACGATTGGGCGGGCAAGGTTTCACTACTACTATGACTCTATGAGTATTCGATACTTGCCGCCCCGGAGACTGCTGTAGGTCATCACTTTCTCTCTGTTGACGGGAGCGGGGGACCCAAAAGGGGATAGGGGGGGGCCACTCATGTGCTGCTGCTGCTGCTGTGTCTCTCTCTCACTCATTCAACAAGTAATAAGAACGGAAGCCCTCTGCAGCCAGCAACTTTTTTCTTGTAATTCGTGTGATGAGAATTCTCGTTGTATATGAGTCTTCGTTCTCTCTCTATTTCTCCTTCTGTGTAATGGTTTTTCGCTCTGCTATAACTATTGTCAGGCCCTGTCCTCTAGGCTCTATTACTATTGTTCCCCTCGGCCTGCCTGTGCCGCAATTGATTATAGAGGGGAGAGAGAGAGAGAGAGAATAGTGAGAGGTGCCTTATTTCTTACTATTGGTACACCGATACCGCTACCAAACCCCCCCCCCCCCTCCAGACACACTGCCAGACATAGAAACCTTACAGCCTCTTCTCTTCTGCCCTCCCCCCCCCCACGGCTGCGGGAGACTGTCAGAGAGAGAGAGAGAGCCTGCCGACTACAACTACTACCACCACGGATACAGAGAGTACTAGGTACCTAACATACCTGCTACAGAGGCTACAGGCTACAGGCTACAGTGCAACAGCACAGGCAACGCACACACCCACCTCGCACTTCACACACCTCACTTCCTCGTCCTTTGTCTCTCTCTTGGCATCGCGCTTCATCCGCGTAAACAGTTCTGTCCATCCGTCGCTCTCCATCATTACTGTATGCTGCACGCGCGAATACTATTGTTGTTTCCTTTTCCTTCTTTCTTTCCTTTAACTTTCTTTTCTAGTACCTAGAGAGAGAGAGATAGAAGAGAGATAAAAAGAGGAGAGAGGGGGGGCGAAGAGTTGAACTATCTACCTACTACCTACCTACCTACGGGCTTTCACACCAACCACGTTTACCATACACACACACACACACACACACACACTCTCTCTCTCTCTCTCTCTCTCTCTCTCTCTATCTCTAGCACCTCTTTTACTCAACTCATCCATTCTTCTTCCTCTTCCTCTTCTCCTTCAACTCGCTCTTAAATTTTTTCTCTTTGCCCAAACTTCTCTCCGTCTCTGCACCTTTTTTTCTCCTCCCCCTCCTTCTCTCTCTCTCTCTCTCTTCATCCATCTCTCCATCTCTTTCTCTCTCCCTCACACACACACACACACACCGATTCCATCTCTCTCTTCCTATCTCACCATACACTCGCATCTATCCGATTCCATCCCTCTACCCACATATTTCTTCTGCTGCTTGCCTCTCTGTCTCTCTCGCTCTTCTTCCTTTCCCTCTCGCCTTAATCCGAAAAGGGAGCGAAAGCGAGACAGCCGCCTCCTTCGAGAGTCGTCTTCACCAAAACGTCATCACTCTCCAAAGGAGGGAAAAAAAAAAAACCACACACACACGCCAAAACCTCCCAAGAAAAAAAAAACACACGCGAGTTTCCTCCCATAGCTATATGATATAGTCGTTGCTCGTCATGCCTTCTGAGCCTGTGCGCCAGCCGGCCACGGGCACCACTGCTGCTCGTGGCGGTGGCCGAGGCGGCCGAGGAAGAGGTCGTGGTCGTGGTCGCGGCAAAGGTCGCGGTGGAGGGAATTCCAGCTTCGCCGCCGCGGCAACGTCAAAGCAGAAACTGGCAGGCGGCGGCGGCGGCGATCAGGAAACGGCGAGGGTCAAGGATCTGGCCGACGTTCGCGTCCAGGCCGCCGTCGATCGTCAGCGTCATCTCGAGGCAAACTTTCACCAGGTCGTCGACCTCGTCAAGCCCGCCCTCGCTGAGCTTTGCGGGAGGAGCGTTCGAGGGCTTCTGCAGAGGCCCGATGCTCATCTCGATCATGAAGTCGTTCGGCACATGTCCGACCAGCTTACGCAGAAGTATGACAAGGTCGTTGCCGTTCATGAGGCTCAGAATCGCTATAACATGCAACTGGCCGATGACTTTCTGCGAGCCAAGACGGAAATCGTCCAAGACGAGTTTGAGGTACATCTTCTTCTCTATTGTTTCCCCCTTCCTCCCTCTTCTTCTTCTTCTTCTTCTTCTTCCTTTGCTTCTACTTTTCTCATGCTAACTCTTCTTTTCTTCTTCTTCTTCTTCTTACATAGAACCGGCTTGATGACTTGTACGACCAGTACTATGACGGGTTGCTGAACAAGCTTCGACTGCTCTCATCCTTGCATGCCAAGGAACTCCCGTTCGATGTAAGTCTTCGAACCCATCCCATCCCATGCCCTCGTTCTTTTCCCTTTCTTCTCTTCTCTGCCCTAGTGAACCGTCAACTGACACCCTGCCTTAAGCTGCGTGATGATCGGTTCGAGTACCGTGTCATCGACGATGATCACTATGATTGCGACTTTGGTAAATGGGACGAGCTCATTGACGGCAACCTCGTCTCCGAAGCCGAGGGCGCCAGAAGGCCCAACACCACGGCCCGCGCCAAGTCGCCCCAGGCCGTTGCTGCTGCTACTATTACTGACAAGGAGCCGCCGCCCGCCAAGGGCAAGGCCGTCGTCAAGGGCAAGGCCCCCGCGTCCGCGAAGCGCAAGGCCCAGTCCCAGCCGGACGGACTGCCCACCCCCAAGAAAGCCACCCGTAACGCGACCCGTAACGCCCAGCTTCTGCCCCCCGCCGAGCTCTCCGCCCCGCAGCCGGTAAAGGGCTTGCTCGCCGCCGCCAAGGAGGCCGCCGCCTCGACCGAGGTCAACACCCCGGTCCCCGAAGACTCTAACCCGACGTCCCCGGAGCCCGCGACCCCGGCCAACGACCAGGAGGTCCCCCAGGAGCAGATGAGCCCCAAGCCCCCCAAGAACGCCACCGAAGCCGACGAGTACGGTCTCCGCTCCTACGTCCACAGGAAGACGGGCGGCCCGCCCGGCGAAAAGATCCTTCACTACCGCTTCATGATGCCTCGTCCCGTCTCCTTCGAGCCCCACGAGATTGGCTTCCGCGACTCCACCAATGACCCTTCTCGCCAGGCCCGGGGCAAGCCGAAGCTCAACAAGTACACCTGGTCGCCCAACAGCAGTCACGTACACGTCGACCATAGGATGGTCAACTACGACTACGCGACCATGACGCCCGACGACTTCGACCAAGACCTGGTCAAGAAACACCTCCTGCATCCCCGCCACGGCCTGTTCCTCTCCAGCAGCCAAAACGAGAGCGAGGAGGCCAGCCCCTACGTCATGCCCGGCAAGCCCATCGTCTACATCGCCAACCCGTCGGGCCGCGTCGCCCACGCGTCGCGCTCCTTCCTCCCCAACGCTACCCAGCGCAGCGCCGAGGAAGCTCCCTTGCGAAGCCAGATGGTGGCCTCCGTCCGCCGCTTCTGCAAGACGTCGGCCGTCGCCCGGGAGGACGTCGCCATCGCCGAATACGTCGAGTCGGACGAGCAGCTCCTCGCCAGGTCCCTCGGAACTGCCGAGAGAGAGCTCCAGATGAGCTCCTTCCTTTCGGCCTCTGCCGATGAGGAGCAAAGTCGGCCGGATCCGGACCAGATCACCATTGCCGCCGACGAGGCCGACGAGGCCGTCATGGTCGACGCCGCCGAGCAGGACCAGCAAGGCCAGCGAGACCAGCTAGATCAGCAGCAGAACCAGCAGCAGAACCTGACGGCGGACCAGCGCCAGCCGGAGCAGAACCAGATCCAGCACCAGGACCAGGATCAGCAGCAGCAGCAACAGCCTGCTGCTGACGGAGACGGCAGCATGCTTTCTTTCCTGGCCTACGCTACGGCTTTTGACGAAGCAAAGGAGGCCACCCGCCACACGCCGTCCGCCTCCAAGGCTTCACAATATGACGCGATCCGTGACGTCTTCACATCGACGCGCCCGAAGCCCGCTCCGGTCCCCGACGACGATATTCTCGGCCTCAACTTGCTGGCCCAGATCTGCAAACTTAAGCCCCGTATGCAGGAATCGGACGCCGCCGCCGCCACGAGCCAGCAGCAGCTGCCGCCCCTAATGCAGGGCCAGTCGGGTCCGCCGCCAGCCGTCGAGCCGAGCCAGTACCCGGCTTCGGCTCTGCAGCAGCACCCGTCCCAGCCGCCTCACCCCCAGCAGCAGCAGCAGCAGCAGCAGCAGCAGCAGCTCCCGCCACAGGCGCCCCTCCCTCACCCGGCTGTTCAGGGCCAGAACGCCTTTTACCCCGGCTACGCCATGCAGGACCATCGCGATCCTCACATGGCGGCCGGCCGACCTGTCGATCCCGCATACAATCCTCGCGGAATGCCGGGCTATGCGAGTGAGGCACCGCCGCCGCCGCCGCCTCCTCACCCTCATCCTCATCCACATTCTCACCCTCATCATCATCCCCCCGCCTCCCAGACGTACGAAGGTCACGTCTGGTGGCCCCAGCAAGGCATCGACCCTTATGCTCCGCCGCTTCCCGCCACGTCGACGGCCCATCCGAGGATGCCCTTTTCGCACAACGCGAGCGCCGAGCCGCTGCCCCCTCTTCGCCCTTCGCGCAGCCGCAACCACTCGCTGGTCCTCGACGAGCCCATGCACGATGCCAGGATGAGGCCTAATAACATGCACGCCGGCGTCAACGCATACTACGGCCCGCCTCCTCCTCGCGCCTACAACCGCGCGTATTCCGAGCAACCTCTTCCTCCTCCTCCTCATCCTCCTCCCCCGCCGTCGTCGGGCGCGGATAGGGTCTTGCCGGCCCCTCACCTGCCCCAGCAGCAACAGCAGCAGCAACAGCAACAGCAGCAGCAGCAGCAGCAGCAGCAGCAGCAGCAGCAGCAGCAGCAGCAGCAGCAGCAGCAGCAGCAGCAGCAGCAGCAGCAGGGCTACCTGGCATCGTCTCCTCCGTCGGCGTACGGCTCACAAGCGTTCGGGAACCTGGGGCCCCTGGGAGGAGGGCAGATGGTTCAGCAGAGCCCGCCGGGAACGCCTCAGGCAGCATCGGCCTCGACGCTTCACCAGCGCCCGCCGGCGGCGGCGGCGGCGGACGCGACCAACGGCAAGTACCGCAAGCTGCAGCCTGCGCCGGTGCCGGCTCACCGAGCCTACGCCAACAAGCCGGAGCTCAGGACCATCTTTTGGGACCACAAGGAGTCCGGCTCGTCGGCGGCGCTGCCCAACTCTGGGCCGACGCAGATCCGCGGCTGGAACGTCAACCAGCCGCGCAAGCGCAGCAGGCAGGAGAAGTCATCCGGGGACTTTGCGAACGACCGAGAGGACACCCGATAGGATCGGGGCGATCCCTCGGTGAGATTCGCTGTACCCCCTACCCGCCCGGCCAAGCGCCAGCGAACGGCCGCGGCGCCGACTTTGCCGCCTCTCCGCGAGGTGACGAGGCACCCACGGCCCGGACCGCCTATGGTGACGGCTCCTGTGCCTACGGGGTCCGACGTCTCCCTGGAGAGCATGGCCATGTTCGGCTTCGGGGCCATCCCGACGATCGGCTCTGCCCTGCCCCAGAACGAGGGCGCTGCCCAGAGGGCGGCTGCGAGCCAGCAGCAGCAGCAGCAGCAGAAGACTGTACGAGGTGCCTGCATCGTCGTCGCCACGCCGGAACCGGAGGCTGAACAATCTATTAAGAACAGGCTCCGCCCTCGCAAAGGGAATAAATGACGGGAGGTCATCGTCAAGCATCTCCTCCGAACATCACCACGCGAGAAGGTCGGAAGATGATGGTTACGACGACGAAGACGACGAAAGGTGATGATGAGACGACGACGACGACGATTACGATTTGCGACGAGACGTGTCGAGGAAGAAGAGCTTTGCCCCGAGGGAAGAAGCGAAGTAAGATGAATTAGACGCCAGAGACGACGACGACGACGTATCCCTGGATTGCGAAGCGATGAAGCGAACTCAGCCCACCAGCCGCATCGCGAAAGGGAAGGAGTCTTTTCTCTTTCTACGTGTCGAGGCATCTTTATATTCGATTGTATTTTTCCTACCTCGGAACTAGGTACCTTGGCATATTCTCACTTCGACACGGGCATCGGGTACTGCCTCAGCCCTGAAAGTCGATTTTGTGTTCCTTCTTGCCTTTGAAAAACCGAAAAAAAGTTATCCTTTTCTGCGTTGTTTTTCTTTGATCTTCTCTTCTTCCGGCTTTGAGAAGTTGTGCCGGTTTTTTTCCCCCCTTGTTTCTTTTCCCCTATCATCCTCTCCCTTCTTCCCCATCTGTACCTTAACCTTTTTTGCGAGATAATCGAGAGGTTTTGAGAGGAAAGGGTCGAGAGGATGAGAAGGGGGACGGTGTGAAAAGGGTTGGAAAGGGGGAAAGGGAGAAGACATTATACCCGTTGGGTTCTTTGTTTTTTCAAGGACAGTTTTTCAGTTCTTCTCTTTGAAAAACTGCCCGCTTTGTCTTTTCTGCTTTTTCAAACCTCTTTAAACCTGGTATTGATAGATAACTCAGAGTGAGAGGTAGCAAGCAATAAGATTAAGGGATATGCCGTATTCGTCCTACCTGCATGACAATGATATCGTAGTGGAATTCACGACTTTATTGGGTGGCTGATACTCTTACATTCATCTACGTTTACATACTAGGTGCTAAGTGAGAGTGATTATCGTTCAACTTTGGTCTTTTATCGTAGAGATGGTCATCTATCCGTACCGTCCTCTACAATACATATCCTACATCTTCACCTCCTACTTCAAATAAGGCTGAGAAGGCGGGTGAGATGGGAACATCCACTTCGTTCCTTGGCGTTATATAACCAAGCTTTATCTTTCCCCCTACAACCCTCCCGTTTCTTCTCCTAGCGAAAGCTGAAGAGAATAAAAAAGAAATCATAATAGAAGAAGACTAACCCTCAGACGGAGGCTGTGGCTGCGACGTGAGGGCGTCGGTGGTGGTCCTGGGTGGAGGAGGAGGAGGGGCGAGGGAGGTTGAGGGAGAGACGTCGACGGCCATGGGGGTTGGGACGACGTTGACTGCGTCTTGGACGACGTTCGTCGCATCTTGGATGATGGCGGCGCTGCTCGTCGTCAGGGACGGGGCCGTCGGTGTGAGGAAGGCGGAGATGGGGGAAGGGTGGGGGATGCTGCGGTTGTTGATGTTGTTGTTGATGGGTAGCGGTGAGGGGGCAAACATGTCGAAGGCAGCGTCGGTGCCGTTGAGGGGAGTAGAAACAAGAGCAGGAGCAGGAGCAGGAGCAGGAGGAGCAGCAGCAGCAGCAGCAGCAGCAGCAGCCATGGTGCCGTTGGTGTTGTTGCTGGTCGTGAGCGAAAGCAGACCTGCGCCGAGTGCACCTTCGGGATGCAGAGCAAAGGTAGCGGCCTCCATTCTGTCGCCGTCAAAGACGACCAGGTTCTGAATCGGCTGCTGCGTCTGGCCGAGGACGTTGATGACGTCCTGCGCAAGCTGACCCCCCACGATGGCCGCTACCGGTGCGATCTCGCTCCCCAGGTTCTGAAGAAAACTGCGCAGGAAGTCGGGCCTGAGCGTCTCGCTCGGCAGGCTCAGCGCCTTGTGCTTCTGCGTCGCCATCTGGGTGAAGAGCCGGAGGTCGTCGTGGTTTCCCGGCAGGGCGCCCCCCTTGACCTCCGTGAACTCCCAGAGCGCGCGGAGGCAGGACAGGGCGGGCGTCACGCTCTTGAGGCGCCGGCGGGACTTGAGGTAGTCGTCCGGCAGGGTGGCGAGGTCGCTGGCGAGGAACCAGGTGGAGTAGAGCTCGCGTTTGGTGACGGACTCGATCGTCTTCTTCGCCCCGTCCGTCTTGGTCTTGACGTCGACGACGGACCGGGTTCGCGTTTCCTGCTTTTTCGGTTGCGTCGCCACGTTGCCCGCTTCTCGTTCGATGACGTATTCGTGCTCGATGAGGTCGCTGAAGATGAAGCCGTACAGGCCGTGGGTACCGGCGGCGTAAAAGGCCTTTCCGTTGAGGCGCGTCGCCGTGTTGATGATGTTGAACGAATCCGGGCTCAGGTCCGTGGCGATGACGACGTCGAAGCCGGCGAAGTAGCTGGGTCCCTTTGCGACGACGTTGTCGGTGTCGACATGTATCTTCACCCGCGGGTTGAGCTTGCGCAGGGCGACGCTCGCTGCCTGCGCCCGGTTCTGGCCGATGACGTCGCCTCCGTCCGATAAGAGGAACTGGGCGCCGAGGTCGGATTCCGTCACTGCGTTTCCGTCTAGGAGGGTGAGGGAGCCGACGCCGGCCAGTACTAGATTCTTGGCTGTCTCGTTGGCCAGCGCGCGCATGGTGATGAGGAGGACGCTGGCGTTTTGGATCTTGGCCTGGGCGGCCATGCCCCAGAGACGGATTTGACGGTCATACAGGGCAACTTCGTCTGAAGAGAAAGGGATTGCAAAGCGTCAGTATAGGGAGAGGGACGGGATGGAAGGGAAGCGCGAGATTCGCTGCCTACCTGCGGATACGGTGCTTCCGTCTCTAGCCTGCATCTGGCTCCCGTTGGTGGTGGTGGTGGTGGTGGTGGTGGTGGCGGCGGCGACGGGCATCAACAAGTTGGCGTCCCCAACAGGCATCTGCATCAAAGGCTGCTGCTGCTGCTGATCGTTCATGGCAACGTTCTGGCCCTGAAGGCCTTCTTGCAAGACAGACATAGGCAACTTGCGCTGGGAAGCGACCTCTCAAGAAGCGCGTGCGTGTGTATATGTATTTCCTCAGCTCGGGCTGCGTCTGCAGCCTCATTCAAAGGGGGGGCGTGATATCTCGTATTCTTCTTTTTGTAGGGTGAAACTCTGGCGATGGGGCAGGCAGGCTGCCAGCTGTCGTCGTCGTTCGTTTTTTTCCGGGGCCTGAGCCGCTCCGGTCGTGGAAATTTTCGTTACCGGTGGTCCCTTTTTCCCCAGTAGGTTCGCATCGCGAAGGAGATCCGACAAGGGGTTATTGCCGCTGACGTAAGGAGACAGCACCAGCGGCGCGCGCCTGATGCGGGGAGCTCTCGCTAGGCTGCTACAGGAGCCTGGAGAGCCTGGACTCCCTGGAGGCACAACCTGGCACATTGCACCACCACTCCGTACATACATACATCCCCTCCTAACCCTCTCCAACACGTACCGGATCGGGCTAGGCCCCCCACGCTGGAGAAGACGGGGTACGGATACCAACTCGACAGGTACGTACAGTATCTACGGGACATGCCGCACACGGTCGAGCTGGCGTAGAAGAAGCACCTGATATGGTGGCACGCATCCAACGATGCACACGTACGTGCACCGCCAGCCTCAGGTACATCTTAAACTCGTCCGTACTGTCTCTGTGTGTGCATCGTATTTACCTATACACACATGCGTCCCGCTGTCTCGACCGTGCAGCTGAGCCGCATCCTCTCCGCCGGCCGAGGACGGCTGAAGTCGACAGCGTGCATGCTGTTCACTGTACTCCGTGCTCCGTATGTCATGTGTTAAAACAGTGTTATTCGTACCTTGAAACCGGGCTGCGCAGGTACACGCTCAGGCGCCAGGCTCAAGCGTGGGCTGAGCCACCAGCCCACAACACAACCCTCCTGACCCCACCTCGCGCTCGCACTGTAGCAAGACGCGACGTGAACCCCGCAGCGCACAGTGTTTCTGCAGCCAGAACTAAAAACTCCTCCTCCTAGCCTCTCGCACACCTCGCCCATTCGACCTCGGCCTGCCTCTTCCACGCCTACATTTCTACTCCTACCTCCTCATCCCATCTTTCTTAGATACGCCTACGATTGTGATATTCGCTGTTCCGCCGCGCCTCGCTGCTCGCTCTCCAACAGGCAAAAAAAAAAACAATAATAATCAGAGAACCGTTTGCAGGGTAGTGCGGCGATGAGGCGCTGACTTTTTGCACCCTTCACTGTTGGCCCCAATTCTTCTACTAACCCCGACATACCTACGTACGGACTGCCGCCCATAGCTCCAAAGCTTGTCGGCTCAATCAGTGTCCTGACCGTTCAGGCCTCTGCCGATGCCCCCGAACTGCCGACAGGTCTGACCGTGCTGTTGCCACACCTTCTATCGACCTCGTTCCCATCCCTCTCCCCACCTCCCGGCCCTCTTCCTCGCCTTGCCATGGCGTCTTTTAGGCCGGGGTTAAACGTCAACTCGAATCGTCAACGCTCCCGGGAGCCGCAAGACGAACACACCTCCTTCACAGGACCTAGGCTTCCTCCCCTTCGAAACATCCACGTCCCCCGGGACCGAGACCTCTCCCAGACGACGCCCACCGCGCCCGATCATCACCCGCCGCCCCGGAGATTCTGGTCGTCCGCCGCTTCTCGACGAGCCGAGCGCATCAGGTATCTGGAAGAACGGGCGCCGAGCCTCGACGACTTGAGCCATTCTATGGAACCGTCCTGGCTCGATCCTACTCGCCGGAGCACTCGTCGGGCCGAACGCCTCAGATACCTGGACGAGAGGGCGCAGAGTCTCGAGGATCTGGGCCTCTCAATGCAGCAGGACTGGCTTGATCTTACTCGTTCCAGCTCTCGCCGCCTGCGCGCTTCCGACCTCCGCCGTCCCAATTTGGAGGAGTCGAATCAAACTACCGACCGGGCCACCTCGCCGTCTCGGTCCTTGACCGAGGCATCGAACCACTTAGACCTCATGGCTCCGCTGATCCGATCCAACTTGACGCCTACGCTGCGACTGCATGACTGTCCCGATGACAATCGAAGAAGCAAGCGCCGGAAGCTCGACGCCGACCGCTTGGTGCCCAGCTACAAGGGCTTTCGATACGGCAAATTCGGCCAGGTCGAGCCAGGTCAGCTGCACATGGAGATCGTGAGCTGCGACGGGGGCATGTACTCCAACCAGTCGTCGTATGCTGCGGAGAATATACTCAAGGACGACAAGTTGGTCTACTGTACCAAGGGTAACCGGTGTAACATCGTGCTGCGACACCAGGGAGCGACCGTCTTCACCCTGCGGGAGCTCGTCATCAAGGCCCCTGGCTCCAACTTTTCTCATCCGTATGGCTCTTACCTATACACACTCGTGAGGCGGCGCTGACAAGACGTTCCAGTGTACGAGAAGGCATGGTTTTTGTCTCCATGAAGCAAGACGACCTCCTGAATCGGACGGCGCAATACCAAATTCTGCCATCCATCCGACTTAGACGTCATGCATTGTATGATCCCGCCGACGGCGATCACGACGCTCGTCACATCATCTCCATACATCACCATGACGATGGCACTACCAGTACGAGGGCTAGAAGAGCATACGTCTCGCGTGGTAGCAACGGCGATGCCGAAAACCAATCGGTCTCTTTACCTCGCGAATTCACCCACAATCTACCCGACTTCCGTGTGACGACCGAGTGCAGTGACGGCGACGACGATAATGTCGACGACGACGATGACGACGATGACGACGACGACGACGAGGAGCATGACGAGGACGAGATACGACGCATGTTTGGCCGCCCACCGAACCGGATCGGGTCTCTGCCCTTCGAAACCCTCGACTCCGACTCCGACGACGCGGACCCGTTCGGCTCCAATGGGTTCTTCCAACGGTCTTCTCCTCGGCCGCGCCGGCCGCGCCATCGCTATCGCGAGCGGACGAGCCTGTCGCTCGCAGAAGCGTGCGGCAGCCAGGCCAACGTCAGCTACGAGACCCCGGGCGACCTCATGGCGCCCCACGCCCGCTTCTTCATCGAGAAGAACAAGAGCAAGTGCACGATCCGCTTCGATCCGCCCGTCTCGGGCCGCTTCATCCTCCTCAAGATGTGGAGCCCGCTTCACGACCCGCTGAGTAACATCGACATCCAGTCCGTCATAGCACGCGGCTATGCCGGTCCGCGTTACTTTCCCTCCGTCGCGCTTCGCTGAGGGGTGAAATTGTTTCTTTTTCCCCCTTTTCACTTTTCCCCGGTCCGCTACCCCTTCTTCCCTTCCCCCTCCCGCCTCCCGCTATCCTGGTTTTCCAATGAAAAAAAAAGAGCAAAGGAAACATCCGCTTGCTCACTTGAGCCGAGCTTTCGCCTCATTTCTATGCCGCAAGCTGCTTTAACACAGCGTGTCAGGGTTTATGATACCGATACAACGCAGCCCTAACCAGTTATTCGATTGAATGAAAAAGAAGAATAAAAAGTTTGCTGTTTTCAAAAGTGGCCACTGGTGAATGTATAGTAGTAGAATAAGGGAGACTCATATCCTGTTGTAGTAGTATCCAGAGACTTGATACATCCAGCTTGATCCTCCGTCTTTGCCCCTTTGAACCTTTCTTCTTCTGCTTCTGCTGCTACCGCTGCTTCTGCTGCTACCGCTGCTTCTGCTGCTACCGCTGCTTCTGCTGCTACCGCTGCTACCGTTGTGTTCTCTACATCTTGCCTCTAGTCATGGTCCATTACGGCTCTATTCGACTCCTGGTCCGACGAGGCCGTTTCCCAGTATCGACCGTGGTGTGCAATTTTAAAGTATAGTCGGATAGGACATCATAGGAGGCTGCCACAAAGAAAATTCGGGGTCTTTGGAATCTACGACGGGCCTATGAAGCGGACGCCATCGCTAGTGTGCGGCTTGGAAGAGCGGACTTTTAGACAAGGCGGCGAGAAGGTGGGCAGATAGATAAACCAACTTACCCAGTTCCAGTTCATAGATGATCAATTAAAAGTTTCTGTGAATCACCCCAAGAGAAATGGGGAAAAAGCCAGGTAAACGAGGCAGCGTTTGATTTGAATTACTCTTGTAGCAAGGTAGACCTGATATTTGGCCGAGCACATAGGTCGGGGTAGAAGGCTTGGACGACCTCGCCGAGGTCCCGGGGCCGCCTTTCCTTTGGACGAGGCACACGGAGCAGTAGTCAACCTTTCGCGGTTGACGGACCGTCTGGAGTAATCGAGTCGAGTGGGCCATCTGGAGGACAGCACCGGCGAAGGGGCTTCTGCTGCTGGTGATGGCCAACCAAGATGAGCTGCTCGATTGATGGGTTGTGAGCGAGCTACATCGCCAGCTGGAGGATCTGAAGAGGAACTGTTAGGAAAACTGCGTGGAGAGAGTATGGGGAGGGACTGATTGATTCGAAAAAAAAAATTACCTGTGGTGATGATGGTGACGATGTTGACCACGTGGCTGAACGCGGTATTTGAAGTGCGAACATGACGCTTCGGATGCTTGGAGGAGTAGCCTTCTTGCCTGGCCTCGGGGTTCGAAATGTTGCGCAAAGTGTTTTGCAGTCTGGGGTGGGGTGGATGGCCAAACGTGAGGAATTGTGGCTCATGTGGCAGGTGACGGCTTGTCGATCAACGTATGTATCAGCGAGGAAGTTGGGGACGGTGTTTTACCCCCGCTGAGAATGGTGATCGATGACGAGGAAGGAAAGTATGCGTGTAGAGATTCGAAGCGTCCTTCTGCCGACGTGTGAGACATTTTTGAGGATGAAGATGGGCAGATGGTGGTGAGATAAACCACGTCTGATTCTTCCTGCGGATGGAGGGAGAACTCGTTTGCTGATTGCCAGGAGGAGGGTGGGGCTGCTGACAAAGATGATTTTTTTTCCTGACTGGGACAGATGACGCGGCTGATTGGCCGAAGGATCCCTGAGGGCTCTCATCCTCCTCGTACCACAGATACCGGGTACTGTCTTGAATTCTCGATAGACGGACACGTGACTATAAGATGTCTCAGACTGACCAGTCACGGAGGTTCTTTTCATCTTGTGAGAGGGCCGCTTTCGTCGGATGGGCTGGGGGTGGGGGGGCGGACTTGTCTCATTACCAGAACCACATGACGATTCACCAGGGAAGTTCTAATTACCTACTTTACTCAACGGTGATTAAAAAAACTCTTCTATTATTGGATATCTTGTCTCAGTTGCTCATGTCAAGTAACAACCCCAACTATCGCCCCAGCTAGAGAACAAGAGCCAACCTGACCTTTCCTTCTTGTCCATTTTCACTAACAGACCCAAGCCTCTCTCTCTTCTTTTACACAATCGTCCCCGCCCTCCCCCACCGGTCTGCCGGAGAGCCTTGGCGGCCGCCGAACAATGGGCCGGCGGGTCCCTCGGAAAGAGCTTGGCGTGGGCGAGTCACGGCCGGGAAGTGCCTGGACGGGAACGGATGCATGCAGTCACTCTCATTGTCGCTGATGACTGGTGCCACGATGGGCATTACGGTGATGGAGAAAGCCGGCGTTGGGATACGGAGAGGGTTTCTTTTTTCTTCTTCTTTCTTCTTTTGATTCGGGGTTTTTTGACATATGCTAGCTGCGAGGCCGGCTGTCGGATCTACCTAATTACCCTTTCTCTTTCTTTTTTTTCGTCGGTCCTTCTTTTCACCCTTTGTTCTGGTCACTTCTGGAATTCTTCTTGTGTTCTTTTTTACTTGCGGTTGTTTCGGTAGCGAGCTCTATCCTATCGATCGGGATGGAGCTAACTAATGCGCTGCTACGTTGAATCGCGCACGTACATACATACATACGGATGGATGCATTGTCGGAGAGGCGTCAGAGAGCCGGACTGACTGACTACTATCGTTGTACGAATAGTAAGCCACCTTGAATATCTACCTACCTACGGATAGATCCAAACAACTTTCGTCTGCTTGCTGTTTGTTTGGATGATAGAAGCAAGATGATAGGATATCTTGAATAGTAAAATATCACCAGGGTAGGAACCTTGGGTGGACAGACATCTTCATGCCCAACGGCGGTTAGGAGATGCGGTGAAACCACGTCGCAGATTAGAGTCCTATCAACTTCATAGACTATTAGTAGTGCCCGGCGCCCGCCAGACAGACAAGACGTCGACAATGCACGCCGCTGTGACGAATACCCCCGGTACGTACCGGGCTCGGCGTCGCTTCCCGTCCGTCGTCGGCGTCAGCGTCCCCCCATTACGAGGTATCGGTGTATCAAAGTTTGCATGCTCTCCACGCAAGACCGCGATATGAAAAGACTTGTACCAGCCACCCCGTCTGCCGGCCCGTCAGAACCAACAGCTGCTGTTGTACGAATAACAAATGCATGTGATTAGCTGCGCCGTTTACTAAAGTCGGGTAGGCACGAACACATGCCTAGCAATAACGCGCAATAGCCCTCTACAATTATTGCACCTCCTCCGCCCCCTTCCGCCCTCTTCCTCTTCTCCTCCTGCTCTTCCTGCTTCTGCCTGTCCCTTTTCTCTCCTCCTCTTCATTCGCCTCCCTCGCAGTCTCTTCTGCTTGATCAACAAAAGGCTCACAGTCACATCCACCTCCCCAAAACCCACACACACCCCTTTCCCTGCCGGTCTGAGACATTGACAGGGTCAAAAAAAGGTGGCTCATGGCTGGGGCCTTGGCGCGCTGCCCATCCGCCCTCCCGTCGACACCTTCCGAGGCTCAGCATTCCTCTGCTACGTGCCAAAGACCGGCTGCGAGAGAGGACGATTGTCGTCACCTGCCTGGTCGAGACACCGCACGGCTTACACGCTTCACACCTGGACTCTGATTTTTTTTTTCCCCCTTCTCCTCTTCCCTTCTCCAACTCTTTCCTCTCAACACTCCCTCTCCCTCTTGACCGTCTTCACTGGCCGGAGCTGCCCTGCGACGGTTTAGGTCGAGTCGCGACTGAGACTCCGTCTCGCCCTCTTCACATTCTTGCGTCTGAGCCAATTTCGACTCTCCGCCCTCTCTCTCTCTCCATCTCTCTCTCTCTCTCTCTTTTCTCTCTCGTCCGAAATCTTCGACACTGCCGGATGACATCCACACACTTGCCACCACTCTGACCTGCTTCGTCACCTTGGCGCATAATCGCCACATCTAGCAAGTTTTCACGCCATGGCCCACGGCCTGCGACCGGATTTGGGCCAGAGCCATAAGGTACCCCAGCACGGTGACCCAGCCACCTCTGGGCTTGCTGCCTATCCGCACGAATCCGACGCTTCACTTGCAACCTCGCATGTTACCCCTATTCCTCCTTCCCCATCACAGGATCATTGGTTAGGCCACGATCAGCTTTCATCCGTCGGCCCCGACGCCGGCTTGCCTTTGACGGCATCCAGCAGACAGAGCTGGACGAGTCCGGCCAAGATGGTTCTGACCGGCGACAATCACCGGCGGGCATCTGCTCAGCGGAATCGCCCGTCAAGTGTACGGACTAACAGCGTCGACACGTCTCCGCCCATGATGCGTCGCTCTCCTCCGACCGCTTCGACACCGTCCTCGCCTGGGCTGCCCAAAAACCCAACGGCATCCCGCTTCCCCTTCCTCGCTTCGTCCGTGTCGGCTGCCATCAAAGGCCTGACCTCGGGAAACAGTGCAGCAACGCAAGACGAGGACCTCTTAACCCTCGACATCGAAGCCGCTCTATTTCCATCTGGTGCCCCCGCCGACGGCGACTGCTTTTCTCCCGCCGCCTTCAAAAACCTGCAAATGAACGCGGCGGGGCTTCTGCGTAGGTTTCAGGCCGCCTATCAGAGACGGGACAAGGCGTTTCAGGAGCTCAAGGCGGAGCGGGACGCCCAGGACGAGGAGCAGTCTGAAGCAGAGACACGAACACGTCACCTGAAGAAGCAGCTCGAGGAAATGGCTCACAAGGCGGACGAGAACGAAGCCATCATTCGATCTCTGGTGCAACAGCTCAACGAAGAAAAGAAGTCGAGGATGGAGACGCGACGGACCGGCGACAAGCGACACGTTCCGTCCATGATGTCGGCCGCATCCGAGGATCTGGCCGTCGAAGAGGACCAGCAGCGGAGCGCCCGAAGGCGCAGCGGCCTGACGGCCAAGTCGGACACGAGCTCAGATACGGACGAAGACAGCATCGAGGTAGCTAGTGTCTTCTCTCGATGCCGCAGTCCCACATCCACGCTCTGCACCCTGGATCCGACCCCATCAATGGACGCGCCGCCGCCTCCGCCGCCGCCTCCGTCACATCTCAAGCCCGCTATGCTGGGTCCGCCGCGCACGCCGAAGCAATCGCAACCGCAGATGTCGACGATCCAGAAACTCTTCAAGGGCATGTCCAGCGACACGCCCAAGGTGGACGATCAGCGCGGCCCCTACAACTGTCGCAACTGTCAGGGCCAAGACGCCAGCGTCGCCTGGGACACGGCTAGCTTGCTGAGGATCGAGAACCGCGGCCTCAAGCAGAGGGTAGGCGAGCTGGAGGAGGCGGTCGAGGAGGCCCTGGACACGGTGAATGGTTTTCGACTGTAACAACAACATCAGCCGCGCAGTGGGCATGTATATTTCGACCGAGTCGTCGCCAGCAGTCGTCGGAGATGCAGCACGATGCTAGGCCCGTCGACGGATCACGGATGGATATAAGGAGACTGCGGCAGCAAAAGTAACGGCGGCATACTGTTTTGTTTGACTAATTATACCCCAATGCAGAGATTGTATCTGCGTCTGACCCCAACGTGTAAATTGTATCTGCGTCTGTATGATGATGTGCCATCTCGTCGGGCCAAGAAGTCGAGGGCCGCGCCGCCATGTTGCAGAATAGAAAATCTCCGCCGCCCCAGTGGCCCCTTCGAAGGCTCAGTGTTGGCCTTCTGCCGCGTGGCTCTCGCTGTGGTGGTGCTCGTCCTCCATGAAGAAGTGTTCGTAGAGGCAGTAGGCCGCAAAGGCGACAGTAGCGATGCCGAGGCCGGGGGTGCAGTTTTTATAGCGGTTCCAGCGAGAAAAGGTACCCGTGTATCTCCAGGCCTCGCTGCCAGATACCAAGTCAATTGTCTGCAGTTCCGTGTCGGACGAGGCGATGGAAGGGGGTAGACGGACGCTCGCTGCCAAGGGTCGTTTGGCGGCGTGCCGGTGGCGGCTCTCAGGGCACGTATGTCGAAGCCGGTGATGTTCGGTTTGGGATGGCGAGCCGCTCGCAGGATTCTGAGCCGTCAGTCTGGTCGAAGACGCTGGTCGGGGGCGAAAGAGGAGGAGGAGGCATGCCTTGTGGGTAGCATTCTCGACGCGTCGAGGGGGAACCGCAAGGGCGGAGGCGAGGTGGAAGGAGATGGTAGAAGTAAGAAGAAGAAGAAGCTGGCTCAGGCTCGGATAGCTTCATATTCTAGGTGTAGCCTCAGTACTAGGTACTAGGGGGGTCTCAAAAACGACCCCCCCTCTCGACCTTTCGTTTCTCTCCAGGGAGAGGGGGGGGCTACTAACTAGGAAAAGGTTCGTTAACTCGGAAAAAAAATAGTATATAGGTCCCTACCGAGTTTACTAGAGAGTAGAAGTTATATTTTTTCTACTTACGTAAATAAAATTCCCTATATAGTCTTCCTAGCCTATATA